>OMNZ01093266.1:0-13778 GCA_900303255.1 Lesueurigobius sanzi
TCCTCCTGACCAGGTCAGCAGCTTGTTTACTTTGTAAAGAAGCAAATAAACATCATAAATAGTAACTACAGCTAATTATTGACTTTTTACTAACTGTTTATCTGTAACAATAAATAATTGAAAAGTTATTGAGGTTTTGATTTAAAATAGTCTCGGCGGAATCCCATTATAATAAATAAGGCACAATTTGTCCCAAAAAATTCAGATTTGTAAATTGTAATTGAACATTTTGGATCCTATTTATATATTTGGTCATAAAATACAGTTTTTCCAAAAAAAAAAAAAAAATACACTTTTTTAAAAATAGATTAAAATAAACAAGGATTGTCTCTAAAAGTGGCAAGTCCCCAAAAATGGGGACTCTAGGGCTTAAGAGGTTAACTTTTTAAAATGATATGTTGTTATACAGTCACGTCGTTTTGTATGCAAACAAAAAAAGTTTAGTATATTTTGCAAATGAATTGATGCAGAACATTATCATGTTTATTGCATTTACAATACGGCAAATAGATGCTCAATAACTGCACTCACTTCAGGAATTACCTCCAAATACGGACTTCAAATCTTTGCATCTAGCGCCCTCTGGTGGCCCCGTGCTGATGTAACACTAAAAACTACTGTTTTGCCATTTGAATTTGCCCAATGACTGACGAGTAACTCATTGACATCATACACTTTTCTTTACATATTTATAACCATTTTAAAACATAGATCATTTTGTGATTATCAGTACATACTAATGCTATCGTAGGCAAAGATTCTACAGTCTTCAACTGTACTCTGTAGTTGAAGTGTAGGATATTTCGATCTTAGTCCAAAGATCGTCATCAGCTTTCCCACAAAAGCAAAGAGAAAGTGTCATCAGGCATCTCGAGTCTCTCTCTAAAATCAGGTTAGATATCTAGGGGTACTCATGGACTCAGACCTGAACTTAAACAGCCATGTTAAATAAATAATATCATCAGCTTTTTACCAACTAAAAACATTGCTGAAATCAAAGATATAGTGTCTAAAGCAGACTTCGAGAGACTAATCCATGCATTTGTCTCCAGTATGTTAGACTACTGTAACGGCTGCTCACTGGCCTCTAAACCAGCTGTAAAACAGCTGCAGTATATCCAGAACGCTGCTGCTCGAGTCCTGACTGGAACCAGGAAATACAACCATATTAGTCCAGTGCTCAGATCTCTGCACTGGCTTCCTGCTCAGAGAATAGACTTTAAAACAGCTCTGCTTGTTTACAAGTCTCTTCATGGTCTAGCACCAAAGTACATCTCTGACATGTTGGTGCCATATGAACCATCTCGGGCTCTGAGAACTGCTCTGAACTGAACTCTGAGGCTGCGTTTCAGTTTTATGCAGCAAAAATCTGGAACAGTCCAGAAGATGTGAGACAGGCCTCAACTTTGACAATGTTTAAATCCAGACTGAAAACGGCTCTTTTTAACTGTGCAGATGTCACTGAAAGTATTTTGTCTGCACTCTTCACATTTAATGTAATTAGTTAATGATTATATTTGTTTTATTGATTGATTTAATCTGTTTTCTAGTAATTTCACGAAATTGTGAAGCACTTTGAATTGCCTTGTGTATGAATTGTGCTCTACAGATAAATTTGCCTTGCCGCCCTAATAATGACTTGCGCACGCTCGTGGGTCTCTTAAGGGTAAACCAGAAGGAGGAGTTCACCTCTCAGTCCCTCCTCTCTTGGGAGGCTAAGATGATTTCCTACCTTTAGTACCAAGAAAGGAGAGAAATATCAGATAAAACTTGTTTTATCGTCTCAAATCTCATTCCTCTTGTTCTTGCACCTTAAGCCACAGCAGGATAACATTTTTTTAGTTGTAGTTTTACACTTATAATCGCTAGTTTTAGTTTAATCGTATTTCTCTTGCTCACTTCCTGCCTCCAGCTATAAGAAATAGAAAACAAAAAGTCCTGTCTTTGCACTTGCATAAAACCAAATCAACCGTTCTGACGATGCATCTGGTTCTTATCTTGTTTTGTTGTCCATATTTCAGAATTGTATCCAGTGTTCATATTGTTTCTCTGGACAATGGCCTACACTCCGTTTTAGTGCGGTCGCCTGGTTAGAATAGCTTGTGTGCGTGCAAAATCTTTAATGCGATGGGGCGCCGTCACTCCTCCAACACAAAGAGAGGAAACAGGCTCCACAAAAAACAAACTTTAATATTTTGGTAAAGGAACAAATTATGTGCCAAATCAGACGTCCAAATAAACCCTGTTTTCACATATGAACAATTATAAAAACTTCTGGTCCTTGACATTAAGCCAATAGTTTGTGTTCACGTGACATCACAACAGTCTAAAGAGCCTCTGGTTTAAAATTGAGGTGGGGGGCAGAAAAACAACATCAGAAAAAACCAGTGGAAACCCTTCAATATCCTTTTTTTTCTTGGTAATTTCTGGGCTTTTACACATGAAACAAAAACTGTCACAAAGTTCAATTGGCGTCATTCACGAAACAAACTTGCACACAAATTTGTTCTTAAGGACTACTTAAGAACATTTTTAAGAACATTTTTAGTTCAATTTGCTCTTGGTGTAAAGTGTTCGTCTGGCAGAACAAATCCTAAGAACAGTCAGAAGAACTCTTATGCACAGAAAGTCTGCAGTTTCGGAATATCATCACGGTCAAAATTGGACCCAACACCTCTAAATCTTCCACAGCAGGAGTATACTATTTCCAAAAAAATATTTCATTTAAAATATATTTTTTTGACAGAATGAAAGTGATCAGTAGAGCAGAGATATTTAGTCTAAATCAGACTTTCACAGGTGACAGCTGCTGCTCGTTAGTAGCCACTCTGTTCTGGGCAGGTTCATGATCAGAGGAGGGGACTTTAGCCAAAAGACGATGAGTAACATAATTTAAAAAAAAAAAGTAACATACAAACAATGAGTACTCAAGTAAACAAAAGGTTAGGAAAAATGTATTTAAAAATTTGTACGCAAAGATTTTTGCGAGAGAGTTTTCATCTGTACTCTGTAGTTGAAGTGTAGGACGTTTCGATCTTAGTCCAAAGATCGTCATCAGCTTAATAACATGCATGCTCGGGTCTCTTAAGAGTAAACCAGAAGGAGGAGTTAACCTCTAAGTCCCTCCTCTCTTGGTGCTAAAGGTAAGAAAACATCTTAGCCTGTTCATACTTAATATGACTTGTTTCCTCTGTATTGTCTCACTGTATGTGTGAGACAATACATTAAGCACTTCAACTACAGAGTACAGATGAAGACTGAAGAATTTTTGCCTAGGGTGGACAACTCCTGTATGACTGAGAACTTACACAAACTTTCTAAGAAGTTATATCTTTTTAAGAAAGCTTTGTGAATCCGACCTAAGATTTTCCAGAAACTTGGTGCTTTCTGGAGTTTTTTCTTCAGAAAACATGAATGAGGTCAATGGCTTCTCTGTCAGCACGTATGATCTAAGAGCTAATTATTTTCTCATAAAGGTGTCTAAAAATGATGACAATAAAAAAGAAATCCTGTGCATGATGTTGATAAGAATAATATGGCAGGTTTGTGAATCCATTCACTACCTAATAATGATCAGGGAAAACATTTGATCAGAGACATTTTCTTTTTGGAAAACTGTTCCTCTCCCAGAGAGTTGGCACCTGCTCCAACTGAAATAGATTTCTGTAACGTGAACGTAACCTATTGCTACTACAGCTGCAATATGACCTAGACTGTTGACCTCAATTATTGTAATGAAAATTCTATAAGAAAGAAAATATGGAAAAGGTTATGCTCTATCCCGACAATGGTCTGCAAATGGTGAATAGTGGTGTTAGCGTTCTGTAAAATTGTGATTATAGGGGATTGCAAACTCAATAAATCTGACTGGAATTAGATGTTGAAAAATCCCTTCCACGATCAAACCTTCAGAATATTGTTAAGTACAAGACTGGAAGGTTTGGTGTCTGTTGGTGATACTAAAGCTTTGTTGAACACTTGAATTAAAAATGTCCTATATTATTCTATAGCGAAACAGTAATTAAACACCTTATTGTATTAAACACTCTACTAAAAGCTGACGTTAGCCCTGTGCCTGATCCATTTCAGTTTGCCTGTAGGCTGAAAAGAGGCACTGGTGATGCTGTCAACCCACCTAGTGCTCAAGCACTTAGACAATCCCAATGCGTATGATTTTATTTGTTGACTTTAGGTCTCTTCAACCACACCTGCTTTTATCCAAACTGAAACAGATGAATTCTGGCCCAGAAGACACTGGCTGATCCTTCAAATGTCCTCCATTCGGAGTACCAGCTCCTACCCTCTGGGAGGAGATTTAGGGTACCACAGTGTAGGCTAATCATATTCAAGAACTCTTTCCTACAGGCTTGAGTGTAATCCTGGTGCTTTTATGTCCTATATGCATGTGTTTTTGTGTTAATTATGTATTGAAAGAGGCACTTCAGCACAAGTCCAAGACAAATTTCCCTATGGGGACAATAAAGTATATCACATCTTATCCTAAAATTAGGTCATTTATTTATTTGTTGTTGTTGTCCAGGTGAAATGGTCGTATGAGCAATGTTAAGGGAGCAAACTTGGGTTCTGATGTATCTTCAGATCAGCAGTCTGTTGTCATTTTCAGGCCTTTTGTAACTATGCTGTTCTAATATCTTTTTGGCATTTCCTTTTAAAGCCTTTGCAAACCTTCATATGTTCTTTAATGCCAGTAGTTTTTGCACTTTTCATATTATATACTGATGCCTTGTATTACTTTGACGTTCTTGAGACAACCTTGGTAAATGTTAAGATAGCAGCCCCATGAGGTTGGATTTTAGTCCAGACACATTCAACATTCAGTCTATTCATTTTGAACAAAAACCCTTGCACCACATTTAAAAATCTTGATATTTGTGCTTATTTGACCTTTTAGTGAAGTGGCTGCAGCCTTTACTCTCCATCACAGCAGCTTCAATGATGCTCCAGCATCACTTGTTTTTAGGGATTTCCTAGAAAGGGACCAGAAACACTTGAAATATTTGATCCTGGAGCATCATAGAGTCCACTGTGATGGAAAGTAAAGGTGCAATGCTGCACCCATACAGCCACTGGGCCACTAGAACGTCAAATATTATGCACAAAATTTCAGGAATTTATTTTTCACTTAAAAACAATGCATAGTGCCCCTTTAATGGAGTCCCAATTAGCACAGAAACACATAGGGCTTGTTTTCATAGTATAGGTTTCATGTCACTGCCAGCTACCATAGCACATTGATCAGATTCCCAGGGAATAGTGACCATAGATTTTACAAGAGAGGGTTTATTCATGCAAACAAGATCTTGTAGGCTTCCACTGTAGCTGTGATCTCTAAATATATGGTATATACTGTATACATACTCTTTCTCCCGGAGCCCTATTGATTCTGCTTCACAATCAATTTTGCTAATATTAAAACCTAACATAAGGGTTTTGTATGCCATCTCTTATTACATGGTGTGCTGTTCCAGGCCACTTGGCTGCTGTGAGCTATTGGTTGAACTGGTAGTGTGTGTCTCAGAAAACATACAAACATGGTCAAACACTGTGAATGAAAAAGATGTAGTTGTCATCTATAGTGGTTTCATAACAATGAAAAGTTGAAGAAGAGCTTTATTTCCAGAGTGCCTTTCACAAACATGGTCACAAAGTGCTTTACAGCTGCCCTTTGGAGCAGCCCGACAGAAGTGCAGTTACACACATCTGCGCCAACGGACCTTCCGAGCCCCACCATTCACTCATCCTTGCCTATTGTACATATTTTTAGTGGTAGAGGAAATCAGAGAGACCTTGCAACACAAAGAAATGCCTGGCCCAGGGATCAAACCTGGAACCTTCTTGCTGTGAACACTAACTGTTGCATCACTGAATTGAGTCAAACCATTTATACAGTCCACATTTCCCACAGGTCCAGCTGCAATTTGCCATATTGTTGGATGATAAATGCATAATGACTCAAAGACAACAGTAGTTGAAAACAAAAACAAACAAAATATACTGTATAACATATACTGTGTGTATATGGACTTACATTACACTTTTTATGCTGTGATACAAATGAATTCTCATTGTATTTGCTTGTGTTCAGTGGGTCTTCAAAATCATTTTTTTAATATGTTTTGTAATCTGATTTTGCATGAATTCGGAGGAGACTAGCCAATCAGGAACTGTCCCCGATAACCATCCCTGTAAATCAAATCATATGTCAATTACTGTGTAAAGTTTGTAATTAAAACATGACACAGAGTCTTACCAAAAGTGTGTGGCTGATGCTCCCGAATATATGGTCTCCAGCCCGAAGGTACTGCAGAGAGGTATTCACAAAGTCGTCTGGCGTCAGTACTGTAGGGCTGACTTTCTGGTTATAGGTCATCTTTGTGGAGACGGAAAATGGAGCCACAGCCTGCAGCACAACAAGGTAATAATAAATAATGATAATACATTTATTTGTAGAGCGCCTTTCACAGAGCAAGCTCACACTCATGCATCCCCTCGAGGTTTCCTAATTTTCTCCCATGTGGTTTTAAGGGTTGTTCCTCGCCGTGGAGGATGGTCTAAGGATGTGGGATACTCTAAGCTTGTTATGTCCGATTTACTTATTTACGGAACATTACATCTGGTTGTGACATTTCATTCGTGTGTGATTTATTTTGATCATTCTTCATGTCTGGTATTGATTTGTTTTTGTCCATACCGACCTTTGAGATGACTCCTGTTGTGATATTGGGCGTTACAAAAATAAATTGATTGATTGGTTGATTAAAAATAACTAATATAGTGTGAACACTTCTAAATAAGAATCCATTGATGGTAGCACTGCTGTTGACCAATGATGGCAGTAATGAGTTACTTGTAATGTAATGTGAATAAATGTGTTACTCTAATGACCACTTTTTCCAGTGACAAGCAATCTAACGCGGTACTATTTAAAGTGAATATATTAAGGTTCTCGTAAGTCACTGAGTTACTAGGGCTGCTCTCTACGACAGTCACTCGCGGAGACCATGGTCGTTTTGTCTCGATTACACAAATTTTGTAATCGTGCAGTGTAGTAATCGTAATTGAATTTCGATTCATTGCACAGCCCTAGTTACTACCGTATTTATTTTATATTTACTATTAAGTCACACTTTTTCTCATAGTTTGGCTGGTCCTGCAACATATGTATTAATTAATATGTTACGTTAAAATAGTTCAGTTTGTTGTTTATGCTTTGTGAAGCTGAATAACCATCAATGTGTTACATTAGCATACCGTACACCTATTCAGCCTGTTGTGCTCTATTCTATTCTTATTATTATAATATATGTCTGTTCTTGGTCTCGGATTTTGTAAAATACATTTTTACAAAATCCCCACCACGACCACAACAACAACTATGGCCATTGTTTTTTCTGGTTGTGCTGTTAAATTTTGTTTGTGTTGTTATCGTATTAGAGATATTGGTGATTCTTTGTTGCATGCAGTGTGTGTTCACATTGTTTTTTTTGTGTAAGCTCTAAAAACTCAAATAATCACAGAGAATGTTAAGGCTTTGTGTTTTTAAAAAGATTTTCCGTCTGTTTTCATTTGCACAAGGTTGAAGAGATTTTATTAGAGCTGCACGACAACTTTACACTTAGGAAAGGCAGAAACTTAACGGGAGGAATTACCTGTATAATTACTCCTTTTTCTTTGTATTCAGCTTGAAGACCTTGAGAAAAACTCTCAACAAAGACCTGTGAGAAGATCAAATGTTATGACTTAGTTATTGAAACATTTTAATTCAAAATAATTAAAATGAACCTCTATTTACTTTAGAAGCTGCATACAATGTATAGCCGGGAAAGCGAGCCGTAACCACACCAGACGAAACATTGATTATGATGCCTGCACCTCTGTCGAGAACAATGAGCAAACAATAAAAATATGTATTTCTATTTATTTGTTCATTTTATTAGATTTTTTTGTGTGTGTGTGTGATAAAAACCTGTTGACCATTCCAGGCAAAATGATTTTACACATCTGAAAATATAGCAAAGAAAGAAATGTAGAGGAATATTTTGATTTCAAATTTGTTTTGTGTGTATTGTTTTTGAACTCACCTTTGTCAAAGTCCTCACATTGCAGTTGATCAGTTTGTTATTAGTCTGAGTTATAGAAATACAAGTTCAAGGTAAATGAAATGTATGTGCAATGTTCATTATTTTCACTATATACTGTATCTTTGATTGAGGACTACTGACCTGGTCAAGATTTGGAGAATCCAAATATTTGCAGGGTAAAGGATCCACTATCATACCCACATTGTTGACTTAAAAGAGTTACATTTTATTAGGTTAATACTGTATATTGGTTGCATAAAAGGCATGTTTGTTTTTAATGTAAAACGTCTCACCCAAAACTCCAATGTTCATGTCCTTCAGCTCATCCTCAATTTGATCAAACACATTTTTGGTGAAGTCAGCCACCAAGACTTTCACTTTCCTTCCCGTAGTTTCATCTATGTACATGAAGTAACAACACGCTGATTTATTGCACTGTATAGAATCCAACTGTCCATTTCCACAAAGCTTTTACAATGAGTGGAGTTCCACAAGGATCAGTATTTGGACCTTAGTATTTGGACCTTAGTATTTGGCTCGCTTAGTAAGTGCCTGCTATGGATGAATGACTGCACCTTTGTATCTAAATACTTTATCACATTTTAAATCTTGGTAACATCAATAGTATGTCAGTATTGTAATGATGATTTGTGCTCTGCATATTTACCAATATAATTATAGAAACCCTGGACTATCACTTCCACATGTCACTAGGCCTCCAAGTACATAAAATAAAAGTCATTTGGGCATAATACATTCATTTTGCTCCATATACATTGAACCGAATTGGATTCAATGGGTAACACACAGTGACAAAATAATATATATATATATATATTAAAAAACACTCACAAACTTACCAATCTCCTTAGCCACTTTGTCCAAATTAGCTTTCGTCCTGCTCATGATCACCACATTCATCCCTCGCTCTGCCAACTGCACAAAATTGCATATATGCTTAGTAGTCCAAAATAGTTAAATTGGTCTTCTAGTGGTAAACTGTTTAAGTAAACTGTGTAAGTTTAACTGTTTAAGTGCTTTGTTTTCAGTTAGTTTAGGTTTTTCTACATACCTGACAGTTTCGATTGCTCACTTTCTGCAATCTTGAGTTGGTCACATGATGTTTCTGTGACGTGTCTTGTCAGCTGATTTATACAGTTCTTTTTCCCAACGGTGTGGGCGGGTCTACAGCGTTGGGGCGGAGCCAAAAACGTTGGCACTGAGGACAACAAATAGCGGCGCTGGATGAAGGAGGCTATTGAAATTCGGAAACGTGCCCCCGGGACAGTAAACCGGGATGAGGTGGCTTTTTTGCTTTCACACACCTGGGACGCTGTACTGAAAAAGTCGGACTGCAGCTGGCGCTGTAGTCCCGCCCACAAGGTGGAAAAACGGTGCCAAAGACTGTATAAATCAGCTGACAAGACACGTGTTAGCAACATCATGTGACCAACTCTGAGGAAGTTTGCAGAAAGTGAGCAATCGAAATTGTCGGGTATGCAGAAAAACCTAAACTGGTCTGATCAAAAAGAAAGTACTTAAACAGTTTACATAAATGCTTGTATCCACATAAATCGCATGACATATAGTACTAGTACTTACTGCAAATGCGTACGCCCTCCCTATACTCTCTGAGGCACCGGTGACAACTGAAACACAAACACAGTACATAATTAATCATTATGAAGGCTATGTTATTCTACTCAAGAACTTCTTTGTGTCCCTCATCTAACGTCCATGTTTGGCCATACTAATGTCAATTCATCTTGGGAAATTTTTTTATTTTTTTTGTATTTAAAGGGACTCAACGGAGGTTGTCCATTTTCATACTCGTGACTGCCACCTCTGGGCGTCTGCGTAACTGCAGTCTCCATGTTAAGCTGGTGAATGACTGCTGCCTCGGCCCGAACACGCAAGTTTAGAGTGACAGTGCAGGCTTATAGCGGCAATTGAGTGGGATAGGTGTGGGCTCACAGTACAGCGCGGGACATTGCTGGAGCATGTAGGGGGTGGAAAATATATTATTTTTTAAATTTTAACTTCTGTAGAGTCCCTTTAAGTCATAAAAGTAAGCATTTTTATCAATTGGTGTAAAATGAATGCATTAGTTATTGATGGATGTGTCCATACAGTGTGTTGATGTGCAAAGAAACCTTAAATCTCTGAAGTTCTTTTGGGGGTTATTATTCATGTTCATTTTTCTGTAAAATTATGCCCTGACAAAGACAGATTATGTTCTTTTTTTAATGACTTTCAATTAGAATTGGGATAATCAGACAACGTTGCAAAATGATGTATTATTGTTAGTTTAACCTACAAATGCTAAAATGTTAAAAGGCAAAACTAACAAGTGATGTAGCATGTTATACAATATGGGTTTTATACAGAAAGTATTCTTTCTCCTGCTATGCACCCATGAGCGGATAATCCCCACACCTCTTTCCACTCATTTTTGTTCCTAAAGAAATCTTGCAACTAAAGACCACATACGACGTATCAATCAGGAATACTTTTAGCTTTCAGAGTCTTCTTTTGAAAAGGTTTTAGAACTTTCCACCATCCAGTAAGCATTTGGCTCGTGGCACCCTCCTGCCTGTCTTGGACCAGCTGAATTAAAAACACTTATTTAGCTTGTGATGAATGAAAGAATACAGCAGGACAGTGGGATTTCTGATGGCTGCTTTTCTCCGTGCCGGAATAGAATGAGAGTGGACTTGGGGAAGAAAAGGGGATAGTTCCAAGTGCTTTCTCAATGTGGGAGAGAGAAGGAGCCCTTCACAGGACGCCAAATCAAATGTACGTCAACAGGACCGCCCCATGATGACCAGAGGGGGGCAGGAGGAGGGAGAGGGAGGGGCCTCTCCTGGGTCCACTACTGCTGTCCTGTTGTGTAAGCGTTATGTTTACAACAACAGTTTTCAATTAAAAGTGTGTACAAGTTTTCGCCTGTCTATTTTGAGATTTCCTGGCTTGAGTATTATGCCAAGGGTAATTAAGAAGTATCGCTTTCCAAACAAAGAAACTAATGCAGTATGTTCCCACTGTTCCCAGTGCAATAAAGCTGTTACTGTCATGATCTCTATGCAAATCCCCACCAGTGTAAAAGCAACTTTCTTTCAGGGCAAATACACAAAAATCTGCTCAAAAACATGAAGGGAACACAATGTAACTCCAAGTGTTCCATTTATTTATTTTTTAACAGGTTTTAGTGTTCCATTTATTTATTTTTTAGCAGGTTTTGTGTTCCATTTATTTATTTTTAGCAGGTTTTGTGTTCCATTTATTTATTTTTAGCAGGTTTTAGTGTTCCATTTATTTATTTTTTTGCAGGTTTTAGTGTTCCATTCATTTATTTTTTAGCAGGTTTTAGTGTTCCATTTATTTTTATTTTTTTTTGCAGGTTTTAGTGTTCCATTCATTTATTTTTTATTTTTTTTTTTTTTTTTTTTTTTTTTTTTTTTTTTTTTTTTTTTTTTTTTTTTTTTTTTTTTTTTTTTTTTTTTTTTTTTTTTTTTTTTTTTTTTTTTTTTTTTTTTTTTTTGCAGGTTTTAGTGTTCCATTCATTTATTTTTTAGCAGGTTTTAGTGTTCCATTTTTTTTTTTTTTTTTTTTTGCAGGTTTTAGTGTTCCATTTTTTTTTTTTTTTTTTGTTGGTTTTTTTTTTTCTTTTTTTTTTTTTTTTATTTTTTTTTATGTTTTTTTTTTTTTTTTTTTTTTTTTGTATTTTTTTTTTTTCCATTTTTTTTTTTAGCAGGTTTTAGTGTTCCATTTATCTTTTTGAGCAGATTGTATTGTTCCATTTATTTTTTGTGTGTATTTAGCACATGAGTTGTGTAACAAATAATTTCAAGTACAGGCAAATACTGGCATTGCCCACTTCCTGATGGAATACAGACAAAATAACTTTTTGTAAAAGTAATTGCATTGTTATTACCATGTGATGAACTTCAAGGTGCAAGTGTAACATGCAGTCCCACTCACCTGCCCACTCTCCCAATGAGGTGAAGAACGATTTTGGCAGCGGAAACCACACAGTGGGGAAAAATATCCTGCTGAGAAGTATCAGTTTTACCGCAAAGTAGATGGATACAACAGCACCTAGAGAAATGCACATTAGTTCCCAGAAATCCATGCTGCGTGCTGGAGCTGGAAGCAGTGATTGGTAGATTTGTACTATGGAGGAAAGTTTAGTAGTGCAAGAATGTTTTATAAACTGAGTGACTGTGAGGACACTCCCATTTGGTTTCACACACGCACACACAGACACAGACGTGGAGACTAAATGCGACACAGTGGAGAGTTATGCTGAAATCAACATGTTTAATACATCACTAACCACTGGAATTTGAGCTATTATGATAGGCCCCTGATGTAGGGGGGCAGTCCCAGTGTTATGCCCATTAGTTCATTAGTTATATTGTCAATTATTTCACATGTAATGCACATGCAGAGAATCAACACTGCTTCTCTCAAACCCTTGGTGCAAAAATATAATGAACACTATACAGGACAATATAAAATACCAACATAACACAAGGCTGAAGAGGGATGGAAGGGGAGAGTTCAGCTTTCTGACTGCCTGATGAAGGAAGCTGTCCTTAAAGCTAGGGTAACTGATTTTTCTTGTTTTCAACCTGAGTATCGGTTAGTATAGCTTTGAGCGGCGGCAAAGTGAAGCGGGTCATAGAAATAAACTGCCCTGATTTAGGTTCCATCTTCCATCGCTCAATAAAAAAAAACACAATGGAACAAGGTTGTTTTTTCAGTGTTTACAACTCTGTGGCAATAATAAATGTACTCTATAACAATAAAAGGTTGGGTAGACCAGCTTTAAGTCAGTTGGACCTGTAATTATGAATTATCATCTGGACTCCCTGGGAACCTATGTCAGGAGGATCCTGTTTGTGGTCTTCAGCTCTGCCTTCACCACCAAACTCCCAGGACTTCTCCAGGACAAGCTTTACCAGCTCCACGTGCCTGACTCTCTCTGCAGGTGGATCACTGACTTCCTGACAGATCGGAGGCAGCATGTGCGGCACACCGGCTCACCTCAGGGCTGTGTACTTTCCCCCTGGCTCTTCTCCCTGTACACCAACTGCTGCACCTCCAGCCACCAGCCCATAAAACTGATTAAGTTTGCGGACGACCCACGGACAGTGACGAGTCTGCCTACAGGAGAGAGGTGGACCGGCTGGTGTCCAGGTGCAGCCACAACAACCTGGAACTGAACGCCCAGAAGACAGTGGAGATGATCGTGGACTTCAGGAAAGTCACTGCCCCACCGTCCCCCTCACACTGACAGACTCCTCCACCCCCATCTCCATTGTGGAAATAGGGGTTTCTGCTTCCTGGGCACCACCATCACCCAGGATGATGATTTTTGCATTGTGCTAATTTGCTATTTTATTAGATTTTTATCTTTATTTATGAGTACGAGCACACTGAAGAAAGTATGTGAAACCTTTCATTGACAATGGCAATAAAGATTATTCTGATTCTGACATCGTTTTACTCACTTTCACAGATTCTTCAACAAAATGGCCCTTTCAACACCTGCCATAATTGCATATATAGGGTTGTAACAAATTTTATAACAAACATTTTTTGTTGCATTGTCCATTTGGTTCATTGTGTTTAACTAATTTCTTTAAAGATGGGTAACCATACGGCACATTT
>OMNZ01093268.1:0-10859 GCA_900303255.1 Lesueurigobius sanzi
TTGGCAATTGCCCCGTAGCCCTTTCCAGCTTTATGAAGGTCTACAATTTTGTCTCTGGTGTCTTTTGACAGCTCTTTGCTCTTGCCCATGACTGTGGGGTGCACAGGTGTCTTTATGAAAGCTAAGAACCTCAAACAGGTGCTACTAAATTAGAATTATGAGCAGAGTGTAGTTGGACTATTTAAAAGCAGAATAACAGGTCTTTGAGGGCCAGAATTCTAGCTGATAGACAGGTGTTCAAATACTTATTTTCTGCTGTATCACACAAATAAATTGTTAAAAAATCATAGATTGTGATTTCTGGATTTTTCTTTTTAGATTATCTCTCACACAGTGGACATGCACCTACCATTGACATTTCAGACCCCTCCATGATTTCTAAGTGGGAGAACTTGCAAAATAGCAGGGTGTTCAAATACTTACTTTCTTCACTGTATAAGCTATTTTATTTTTTATGTAATGGACTAATTTTGTTTCAGGGGCCCCAGCCCCTTGATTCCCCTGCTCCGCCCCTGTAGCAGTCTATCAGCTATTCTATTCAGTCTATGAGCCTTCAGCCTGACTGCACAATATTCAGGAGAACGTCAGAATCTGTTTTAAGTTACATGGTTTAATTTGGTTTCTATACATTTCTGCATGACAATATTGTAATTTTTTTCTTTATTGGTGATTTGACATTTGTGGTGTCTTTCTGCAAGTGTGAGGCACATTTTCATCAAATAAAGTCTGATTGTGAAACAATTAGCCTAACAACATTACTGTAACCTGTGCGCACGATGCGCACCTTGTGCTCAGCGAGAGAGAAAAAAAAGACAAAACGCGCAGCGACTTTTCTTGATGGAGACTGTAGCTGTAGTAGCCTTCTCCGTTTCGGACTAGCCATGTGTGTTTATAAAGGAAAACAAAAGGTCGCAATGCAGACAGAGAGAGAGAGAAAGAGAGAGAGAGAGGGAGAGGGATACAGAGCGCGAGGGAGAGAGGAAAGACACACTGACTCCCGTTCATGTTAAGAAAAGGACGCACGGGTTTTGAAAAGTTTATTTTGGTCTATATACGGAGAAAAGGCGCAAAAATAAAACGGAGCAAATGATTGATAAGTATCTTTGCTCAATTGTGGTGGGTATACTGTAATCCGCCAGGCTTTCTGGTGGTTATACGGCGTATACCTGCGTATCATGTAGAGTACACCACTGTGGTTACGTCATGTATATTTATGTAATACAAAGTTTAAACAGTGGTGTGCGGTCAAGGCCAGCAAGGCCTTCTCTGATGGCCTAAACTATTTTGAGGAAAAAAAGGTTTCAAAATATATAATAAAATGATATTATTATTTGTATTCTATAACTTTTTATAACGTTATATTGTTGTCCAATCCGATTTTTTCACTCCGTGTGGCTGAGGGCGGAGAGTTCTTCCCCAGCGCCCTCAGAGTCGCCTCTGAAGGCTCTGCTCCGTATTTACAGTGGCCAATGCTTTAAGCGTGCCCTCCAGCCAAGCAGACACTGAGGTATAATGAATACAGAGCCATCTAGAGGCTTTTGCCGACATCACAATCTTAATGGTGTTTGATTGGCTGTAACCTCTGTCAAACTGATGAGCGCTAACAAGAGTCACATCTCTAGCACAAACCATGGATGTATTAGGCACAAACACTGGTCCAAGCATTTGTAGAACTGTCGTAAGGTGGAGAATACTTTGATTTGATTGAGGATGTAATCGCCAACCTATTTTCTAGAAGACCTTTGCAAGAAAAGTCATAGAATTTGCGTGACATTGATTATAAGTTAGTTTAAGTCTGACAAAATAATGGACTAGAGGACTAAAAGTTAGTGCCTCTCGACAAAGTAGTGCGTCTCGACTGTCGACTTGTCCCCTGCTTAGGGACACGGATGAGCGACATATCTTAATTTATGGGAGGCCTATGTGCAGTGTCTAAAACCTTTTAGCTTCCATTTAGCAACACCCCAGTCACTGGCATTTCAGAACAAGTGCAGGGAGAAGTGTCACCCAAATGTGAAGATCCAATTCGAAGCATCAACTTCCCCACACTCAAACCACCAGTTACTAACCCACCGGGAGAAACAGACTTTCTGGGGGAAAAAAAAAGTAAAATTACAGTAATAAGGAAGACAGAGCAGAGTACTCAATAAAACAACTCAACAAGAGTCACCTAAAAGCCATTTTCTTCTGCAGAAGAATGTCCATCTTGTCAGGAGAAGAGATTTCAGTTTGCGGGTGTTCCTCAGCAGGGGATAGGAGCAGTGGTGAGGGACAGGAAGCAGACAAGAGGTGGGGAGTGCCCTGAGTCTGAGGAGAGGACAGGTCGACTGATTCCTGGAAAAAGGGAGACAAGAAAGAATTGCTTTTGTGTTTGCATATTATTGTCTTTATGTAAGTGTTTATATCTGACCAATATAACTCTGCAGTGTTTCCCATTAATAACGGAGACTATGGCGGCCCCCCATGGTCTAATTTTCTCCACCATAGTGTAAAAACAAGCTAAGCAAGACATTTTGATTGGGAATTATAATTCATGTGCTTCTTGTCTGAACATAAACACATAACATTAACTATACAGTTTAAATATTGGATTGATAAGATAAAATATCAGTACAATGTTAAATTTTTACTCCAAAATACCTATATGATTTTTTTCTTCTAATTATTCTATTCTCAAATCTTGTTTTGTTTCCAAGATTACCATTTGAGTTACAGCGACACCGCAAATTTCCCTGGTGGATCAATAAAGTTTGTCTAAATTTTAAAGTCTCAAAATGAATATTAAATTAAATTATTTGAACATCACCTATACCACCATAATCTCTTTCAAATTTGTGGGAAACACTGCTCTGCATGGACAGAGAATAACAAATCATGGAAAGCTTTTCCCTAGCAGGCTATTAGTTATTTTTTAAAGTACACTGCAAAAAGTGATATCTGGATAAGGCTTGAATGCAGAATCTTCAACCTTATTGTGAGTAAATTTGACTTGAGATTTATTGTCTAATTTTATGTTCAAGATGTTTTTAGTGCAAAAATACTTGTTCCATTGGCAGATAATTTTACTTGGCAAGTCAAAATGACTCAAAATAAGGTAAAATATTCTAAATTGAAGCAAATTTAACTTATCAAGATATCACTTTTAGCAGTGTAGCAGAAGCCAAGGGGCCGAATCTGGCCTCTCTTCAAAGCACTGTCCTGAAAATGTATATTATTTGAAATGATGTCTGGAAGAGTACCCTCAGATGCCTCCATGAGTTAATATGTCATACAGAACTAGAAGCATGTATTCAAAGTGGTGTTTGAATTTGGACCAAAGGAAAAAAGACAATAAATAAATAAATAAAAATTGTATAAATATTCAGTATAAAAAAACACAATGTCACTAAGTTTTTCGATTTTAGCTCAGCCAAGAAAGTGAATGTTTTTGTTTGAGTCTGAAATGTATGTTGTTGAGTGAGACTCTTCTGTCTTTTTGCACTGTAGTGGTTAGCGATGGATGTTAATGTCTAGATTCTGCTAAATTGTTTATGTGATTCTTTGCCACAATGACAAAATCAGACATTGTTCATTTTATGATCCAGGATTCAATCCCAGTGTCCAAAGACAGAAGTCCGAAAGCTCTAGGAGCAAAACATACACATTTGTAAACAACAACAACAACAAAAAAGTAGTTTGCTGCTTGTTTTAGCAACAGAACTTCCACCAGCACAAGTCTACTATATCTTTCATGCAAGAATAAAAAATAAAGTGCAATCCCTTAAACCGTGTTAATTATTGGCTACATTATGTCAAAAGTCAAATGTGACCGACCATAGGCATAATGTAACTGATGAGTGTGTCATGTGCCATTTTAAAGAATTAATTGCCTTTTAATATTTATTGACATTTTTTGGAATACACCAACTGGACTACAACATTTTTATTGTACTTGTTGCAAGATAAAGATTATTCATTCATTATTCATTCTATCCGCATGAACAAGCCTTACTGCCTGTTCAAATGCAGCTTTCCCTTTGCCTGCTGCTCTCGCGGTATTTGTGAGTTCATAAACACATGAGAATCCGTCTTGTATCACTCCCGGCCTCAATGTTTGTACCAAACCAGCAGTGGTTTGGGCAGAATACATGATTTTCCTTTTGAAAGGACAACAGCGAGAGATGCTTTGTGCGTTTTTACCACCCGGAGCTTCTGTAGCAGGGCTTCTCTCAGTCAGCTCGAAGCATTCTGCTGAATGTCCCTTTCCACGGACGGATTTGATGGGAGAAACTCAATCAAGAGTGCTACATATTATCAATCAGGCTCTTGCCAGGTTTGGTGTTGGGTGATTTCCAAACAGTCACTTATCTACAGCTCAAGCAGAGACATTTCTTCTCAAACTTTGAGATGATTCTAATGCAGGGATCTCCAACCAGGTCGCCAGCCCATTGTAAGTGTCTCGCCAAAGGATTTCTACATTTCTACATGCATTATAAGTCAAATCTTGCATAAGCATACTCTTTTTATTTTGAACATGTTGAACACAATCTCCAAACATTTAGGTAAATATTATAAAGTATGCCAAGGAAAGGTATTTTTAAAATAGTGTTGAAATAACATCTTGGTTACAGGTGAATTCTACTGAAGTCACATCATCACGTTATTTGTAAGTCGCTCGCTTGTTGTGTAAAAGTAGCTCACCCTGTTAAAAAGGTTGCAGACCCCTGTTCTAATGACTTAAACCTTTAACAGTGTTATTTCCTGTTGATTTGGTAGATGGTAGTCTGTGCTGTATATTTTATTTGGTATATTTTGCACTTAACAAGCTGCCATATTTGTTTTGATAAGGACGAATCATGTCTCTGATTCACTAATCCACATGTCGATCACACACATCAGAACTAGGAAAGATAAGACAAGGTTCCATACATATTTGTAATGAAAATAAAAGTACTATGAGTTAGTAACCAGCAGTCAAGCTATAGGCTAAAGCTGTCCACACACTACAGGTGCACAGACCACATGAGACAGACATGAGGACACACACACCCACCCATGAGGAGTCCTATGACAGATCATGGCATGAGAGAAAGTTTTATTGAGCCACGCCTCCTCAGACTCAGAAAGACTAAAAATCTGGCTAAAATACCTGTAGTGTGTGTGCAGCTTTACAGGACAATATAGTGGATTTTAATATAGCAATATAGCCCATATAATACAATAGGCTAAAACTGTTAACTCTAAGTCTAGCCATAAGTTCTTACATCTTGTGACTTTACATCCTGCTGGTCCATGTCCTCCATGTCAAGAGCACATAGTTCCAACTCGATGTCGCGGTCGGGCTCTGATTCACTGAGTCGTTCTTCGTCCAGGACATAGCCAGTCTGATGAGTATGCTGCTCAGACACTACATTCTCCCCAGCCCCTACAGAAGTTAGCTGGCGTCTTAAATCAGTCGAAGAAAACTCCTCTCTAAAAAACAAGAAGGAAAACGTTTCTAAAAGAAATGTGTGGATGTTTCATTCAGAGCATTAACTGTACCTGTCTAGAAAAACGGAGTGGCCGGAAGAGTTCAATCTTCTGGAGTTCCACTTGTAGTCATTGTGGTCTAGGTGGGGGTTGTAGTCTGTTTTCAGTGGAAACAGTAATAGGTAAATTAACAGAGCATAAACAAATAGAAAGTTATGCAATTTTAGCTGTTTAATCAATCTGCATCTGCATTATTTGTTTCAGAGACCAATCTAGGGTAAAAGTCTTCTTTGGGGCACCTATATTTCCCACTTAGCCAGAAAACATTTGGTCTAGATCCCTATCATCTGCTAGCCTGGGAATACCCATGCTGCTCACGTTCAAATCATTTCGAACTGCTCAACAGCCTGGAGACCAAGGCCGAAATATTCGCAGGGATTTGGGGACCAATCACAGAACGGGGAGGGGCGGCAAGACGATGACGTGTACTAAAGGACAGACTGGATTAGCTGAGGCTCATATGTCATCGGGTACAACTGATACGATTGGCTCTGTGCTACGTGCAGACGCATATGATAGACATTCGTAGCGCCCAATAAACGGCTATGGACAATCGTAAACCACACCTCTCCTATGAGAATATGAATGGGTGGTTCCCAGACTAAATATTCTCTTGTGAAGAATGGATAATCCTAAAACTGAGTCGAGATGTCTTGCCTCTGAAGTTGATGGCTGTGGTGCTGGCACTGCCGTAGCAGGCTGTGGCTTGGACCGGGTCAGTGGTGTGGTAGCCAGTGCGAGCGGCTCGAGAGATGGCCCCCCACTTCGAGATAATGGGCCCCTCACTGAAAGGAATTATTGGGTCTTCATCTTTGAGCCGACGGCAGTGATCTAAAGAATGCAGCCATGGCTTTGCTACACCATTGCCACTGCATCCAGTCTCATCGCTCAACTTCTACAAGGAAATAGCACAACATGAACAAACAGTAGAGTAGAAATGAATGCCAATCTTAGAAAGAGAAGTGCATTAGTTCCTCACCATATGTTCGGAGCAGGAGTGGGCTGATGTGTGTGTGAGAGAGTCAGGCTCAAAAGAGCTAAGGCAGGGGCTGATGGAGCCACATGACCAGGGAGAGTAGTGAGCTGCACTTTCTTCCTCCCTGAAGCGACAGTCCATACAAGCACTTCCACCCCCCTCCACATGCTACAACACACAATGGAAATATCAGGGCAGGCAATGTGTTACTCGAAAAGGATGTGTCTTTAATGCAATTGATTTAGTTGTCAATACTGTGACAGGCCTGATAGATCTTTATTAACGTTAAAACACTAAATCAATCAACATCTTTATAATATTTAGCCATTTCTATCAATAATCTTCCCCTTATGGTTCCCTTTCAAGACAAAAGCAACTAAATACTATTGATTGTATGAAACATAAAGCAAACCAGTGTATTATCTATTTTATTTGAGTGGTTGGTGTTTATTGCCACATGTGTTAACAGAAAAAACATTTAGAATATATCGTAGGCAAAGATTCTTCAGTCTTCATCAGCTTAATAAAGACTTGAGCATGCTTGTGGGAAGGAGGACAACTCCTGTACGACTGAGAACCTACACAGACAGATTGCTGCCAA
The DNA here is from genome assembly GCA_900303255.1 of Lesueurigobius sanzi. Taxonomy (NCBI): domain Eukaryota; kingdom Metazoa; phylum Chordata; class Actinopteri; order Gobiiformes; family Gobiidae; genus Lesueurigobius; species Lesueurigobius sanzi. The sequence goes on from OMNZ01093268.1 coordinate 7,086, forward strand.
CTTCGGAAGAGACGCCCTTGATCTGGCACGTATGTGGGAAAGAACCAGCAAGAAGGTATTGTATCAACACCTCCTCCTTCTGGCTTAAGAGACCCACAGCGTGCTCAAGTCTTTATTAAGCTGATGACGATCGAAACGTCCTACACTTCAACTACAGAGTACAGATGAAGACTGAAGAATCTTTGCCTACGATGGACAACTCCTGTACGAGAACCTACACAGACAGATTTAGAATAGTCAATAGTCAACTCTGTATCTGATCACATATGAGTGTCTGTGTATGAAATGACCCACACAAACACTTATACATTTACACACATTGGATAATATTAATGATGTTCTGTGGGGTTTACTTGTCACCATCAGTTTAATGTTCACCTTCTCTCACAGACATCAACACAGCTATTGCTATAAAAATCCTCCCTCACAGTTGCTAAGCAACTATTCTCATCTTAAATAGCATTGAGGACACATGCACACAGGAAAGTAATACATTTAAAGTAATTGTAATCCGTTTTAAACGAAGGCAAAAGCAGATGCGCTTGAGGTTTGACCATTTAATATCAGGCCCTTTAGGTGCTCTAAGGGAGGGAGCCTGTGGCTGTTTACCTTGGATCCAAAATCAACTGTGAAAATGGGGGAAATTTGTGATGGCTGGTTGGCACTGTGGCGGTGGTGAAGGTGGTGATGATGAGCCCACTGCTCCTGCTTCCTTCTGAATAGATCCTCATAGCCCAGAGGAACGCGCCCATAGCCCTGATTGGTGATGAGAAAACATGAAATCTCAGTCATGTGAAGACAGCTTACTTTGTTTGTTTGTGTTTTAGTATTATTTTTATGTAGGCCATATTTCGCCTTTGCTCTTGATCTATGTTTGCAACATTGGTAAGCATTGTGGGTAGGATAGAAAGAGTAAGGGAGGCAGAGCCATATTTGGGAGAGGAGTGGGAGGATGGTGGAGGCGGCTACAGCTACACTGCGGCGCTGTGGATGGCAGTAAAGGTAGAGGTGAGAACATGTAGGAGGGAACAGAAACACTGAACTGCATACTGCGACAACATGGTTTACACCGACTACCATCTTAACAAGAAATGTCTCTGTTACTGCATGATAATTAATCAGATATGCAACTCATTCTGTGCATATAATAAACAAGAGTTCAAATTTTAGGAAGCAATGAAACAACGCTCAAAGTTTGTCTGTGGAGAACGAGAATGGATATGCTCTCATCTTTATTGGATTCTCTTTTTATGTATAAATTCTTGGCCATGATGTTCATTCCTCCTACCACAGACTATAACAAATCAGTACTTCTTTGGTCTGACAGTGGAGCTGTGTGTGTGTTGGTTCACCCACCCGGTGTACGCCTCGGTGTTCAGCTCCAGAGCAGTAGTTACTGTCTAAAGAGTTGAATCGCTCTCTTAGTGGAGCCTGATACACAGTTGAATGCAGCACCTCAGGGGGGAGCGAGTTACTCCTCGCATCTTCTCTGTGGTATAGCTGTAATTACAAAATACGCAGCATTGTGATTACAGGAAAGTACAAAAGGCAATTGTCATGTACAAACTTTGTTGAAAGCACAAGCTGAAAGTGAGAAAGTAAGCACAGACTCTCACTACGACTGACTGGGATGGTAATCTTTGTTTTAAAGCCCAAATACCTGATTTATTCCTAGTACTGGGATGACATTTGTTTTGTCTTCTTTAATATATTGTAAACTTAGACATTTGTGGAGATAATGCTGTGCGTCTAAATATAAAGCATTTTTCATCGTAGGCAAAAATTCTTCAGTCTTCATCTGTACTCTGTAGTTGAAGTGTAGGACGTTTCGATCTTAATCCATCAGCTTAATAATGACTTGAACACGCTGTGGGTCTCTTAAGAGTAAACCAGAAGACGGAGTTAACCTCAAAGTCCCTCCTCTCTTGGTGCTAAAAGTAGGAAAACATCTTAGCCTATTCATACTTAATATGGCTCGTTACCTCTGTATTGTCTCACCCTGGGCTAAGTTCTAAGGTTGTTGACACTTCCCTATGGCCCTGCTGCGCCCAGTAGTCCAGGGTCCAGAACCTACACATATAAAGCATTTTTGTCAATTTCATGGGTTTGCAGTCTACCTTTCCTGCACTTATGCAACTGTGACCTTAAATTGGTTGTGAAATCTGCTACTAAATTCATCTCTATAGAAACTTGGGATTTTAGAAATGTGTTAGGAAGGTTAGGGATGAGTTTGGACCACAACTATCAATTTAATTGTTCTGGTAAAGGTTGCTAAATTACTGGATTGCTGCACGAGTGTAAAGTACAAATTTCTTTCACCCAGGTGCTCTTCAGAGGGATCAAGCAATTACTTTAAAGCAAAGACTGAGGCTCTCAGTGGGTTAGAAAAAATACAAAAAGCCTTTATTACTTCATGGCTACATTAACCTCTACATACAAAAAGCAGATCTGGCAGCCATTTTGACTCTTTTAATGCAGTCCATGATGAAGGTCCAGAGATGCCAAAACACGTTTTTAAAAACATTCAAGCCATGAAGTAATGTCAGTAAAGGATGTTTATATTTTTTCTAACCCACGAGAGCCTCAGTCTTTGCTTTCAAGTTATCAATTTAATTCACTCACTCCCACTTTCATTACTTGTACTAAAAGAAATCAGGTATAAGGCCTTTAAGAAAGGAGGGGCCATTGGAGAATCACACTGGGATGAAGGAAGACTATTTTCCCAGGTACTGGAAAGGAGAATTTGTTTTAAAATGGGCAAGTTGTCGAATCACAACGAACAAAGATGTTTCCAACCTTTTTGTGGTGGAGAGTCCTTATTCTGGTGTGAGTTTAAGATATACTGTATGTCCTAATAAAGGCAGGAATGAAGCGTGTGAGCCGTGTTGGGGAGAATACTTTGAAATTCAGTTACAGAATACTGAATACTTGTCTTAAAATGTATTTTGTAAAGTATTCATTTACTTTGCCCAATCAGTGCACTGTATTCTGAATACTTGGATACTTTCACCTTGATTTGCTTCATATTTTTTGCATAAATATGAGGAAAGATTAAAAATACTGTATGTAACAACACTTTTACACCAACTGTCTCTCCTTCCTCTCTCTCCCTCTCTCTGTCACTCGCTCTCCTTCCTCTCTCTCTGTCTCTCTTCTTCCTCTCTCTCGCTTCTTTTTCCTCTCTCTCCTTCCTCTCTCCCTCTTTCCTTGCCCTCTCTCTGGCTACATCTAAAATGGGAACGAAACACCTCCTTACCTTAGCCTTCCTTACCTGTTCCTTAACCTGTGAGAGCTACATCATGGGTTCAACATTAAGGTCCCTCAGCAGTTAGGAACGGTGCCTCAGCTGCGCATTTTGCACCAATTTGAACCTTCCTCACTCGGCGGAAACTACAGGGGAAGTTACGTCACCAACAGCTGTTTCAAAAATACTCCGTTACCCACAATCCTGACTACAAAAATACTCCTTCTTCCACTGTCCACCACTGACTTTAAACAGATTGTCAACTGTTTTTTATTTTGTTTCAATAAACAGCACTTTATAAACTTCACGCAAACACAGGAGCTGCTCCGCATGTTATTATCGGCGCATTCAGCATGTGGCTAATTTGCATATTAGATTGATATTGTAACTAAAGCGGTGAAACCATTAGTTTAGCAGTGATCTTGAGGCTGCTCTGTGCTCTGAGGAGGCTCTGGGCATTTATTTAGTCACTTTATAAAGTTTGTCTTGTGCAGATCATTTTATTGAATTAAACTCGTGTCTGTCAATCA
>OMNZ01093269.1:0-11255 GCA_900303255.1 Lesueurigobius sanzi
GAGCAATTATACTATTTATAACTTCATTTTAAGAGGAAGAGAGACAGTAGTTTTTCGACTTTGGCCTTTTTTGGAGCAGTTTCAGCGATGTCTGAGAAACATGCCGCTGTGACCTGCTTTAATGAGGTGAGCGTCGCTAACTTCATCAAAACAAATCAATCAATTTATTTTTGTAACGCCCAATATCATAACAGAAGTCATCTCAAAGGTCGGTATGGACAAAAACAAATAAATATCAGACATTAAGAATGATCAAAAATAAGTCACACACGAATGAAATCAAATGCACGTGTAGTTTTCCTCCCGCTCTCATCTTTATCTGAGAATGAATGGCATTTCTGTAGTTTTAATGACGTGTAGGTCGGATGAATGCGACCTGGCCATTCAGACTGAAGTCGCTTGGGAAAAGATCAGATACGTATCGGATTTAGGACCACATATCCAAGTGGCCTGGGTCGCATTTGAAAACATCGGATCTGTGTCGTTCAGACTGTCATGAAAAGATCAGATACAGGTCGCACAGGGGCAAAAAGATCAGATTCGTGTCACTTCAAGCTGCCGTCTGAACGAGGCCATAGTCGCTGGTCCTCACTTGTTGAGAAAGGCTTTGTTGGAGCCGATAGGCGTGGAAGAAACCAGCAACATGTTTTTAAAGATTTTATTATGCTTAAGCCCAGTACAATAAAGGCTTTTTAGAAAATGTAAATAGAGAATAATAGTGTAGGAAGAGTTTTTTTTTTCTCTTGTTATAAACCTGGTTTGCTTCAGTCCTGGCCTGTGCCTCATTGAGAAGCTCCGGGTTAAGATTCTCAGATCGTGTCAGCCTCTCCATGTTGTGTTCCTATGTTCTCCTTAAGTCTGGGTGGGTTGTGCACCACCACTACCTTCAAACTGAGAAATTCTGACCATGAGCCCAAAGCTCAAGATCTGCCGCTCATTCCTCCTGTTTTCCCAGTGGCATTGAAGGATTTCAATAAAATGTATGTTGATATTGACTTAAACCATAACCTGCTGCTACTTTGAAAGGCAAATTCAAAAGGCTTTTTTTTTACTGGCTACTTTGGAATATTATGTTGTTTATTTTTGCTACCTCTATAAATAGCGAGTTCTAAATCTTTATTTCATTCTAAGGCAAACCCATCTCTTCAGTTCCCATGTACGTCCCGGCTGCAACCTCCAGGAAAACCCCTCCTGCCCAGCCCAGCTCCACCTCTGCTTCCGCTCCAGCCACTTCTGCCCAGCTGCCGACCCTGGTGGTGTCCCCTGCACCAGTGGTGGTGTCCCCTGCACCAGTGGTGGTGTCCCCCGCACCAGTGGTGGTGTCCCCCGCACCAGTGGTGGTGTCCCCCGCACCAGCGGTGGTGTCCCCCGCACCAACGGTGGTGTCCCCCGCACCAACGGTGGTGTCCCCTGCACCAGTAGTGTCTCCTCCAGTGGTGGTGGTGCAGAGCCTGACTCCAGTGCTGCAGGGTGGGGCAGAGAACCGCGTGTCTGCCTCTGGAAGGGTCACTCCCACGGGCAGGATGACCCCCTCCGGACGCCGGACGCCTCTGCTCCCGAAGGCTCCAGGAGAGGGGGGTCTGAGGCAGGGAGTGCCCCAGAAACCATACACCTTCATGGACGAGAAGGCCAGGTGAGGGAATACCATCATCATTTATATTATGAGATGATCGCAGGATGCACCAGTAGGCCTACAGCGCACACCCTGCTTTTACTGTGAGCCGAGGAGTGGGCACCTCCTCCGCCCCCTCACTGCACAGGCTCCTCCTCCTCACTGCTCAGTCTCCGCCTCCTCACTGCACGGCCGGGGAAAGGGAGCCGGGGAAAGGGAGAGAGAGTGGGTCAGAGGCGAGATGTGTCTGTTAGTGGGGGTCCGGGTCCTTTAGCAGGTATTCCATTTTGTCCCTATAATCCTTTCTTTTAGCAGGGCCATCCGTGCCTTATTTGCAATGTGTTCCACGTTCTTGGTCCTTGTAGGATTTTTGATGTGCAGGCTAGTTGGTGTTATGGCCTGGTTCTTTTGGAGCGCAAGTTTTTCTTGTACTCCAATGTTCAGCAAGCCCTGAAACCACTTTGTCCACAACTTTCTTTGAGTCTGAGTCTTCTGGGCTGGGCGATATGGCCAAAAAATTTAATCTTTTTTTTTAGACATCTTGGACGATTACGATTTTGATTAAACATGTGTAAATATTAACTCAAACATGTGTAAATATTAACTCAAACATGTGTTTTTCAAAACAGTCTTGATTCATTAATGAATAAGTCTTTCAAATCCAAAAATCAAAGCTTTTACTATCATTCATTTCAGGAACTACAGTACATATTAGGCTACTGCAGTTCAGCAGGAAATCAGGCCTTTACATTCATTTATACCTGATACAATACAACCCACTTACATAGATGGTTGTGTATTTTAGTCCAGTCCTCTTTCTTATTTGGATTCATTCTGCTTTTTAAAAATGTAATTTATCTTTTAATTACTTGGAATCCGTTTTCAAAAACGTATTTTATCCTCAAACTTCACACATGCTGCTTTGATAGACAGCGTCTCTATGGAGATGCGCACACAGGGAAAAAGGGGTGGAGTTTAGCATGGTGCTACTGCGGCAGAGACCAGAGGGAGAGAGAGGATGAGGATGAGAAAGTCCACCACGCACACATAGAACACAACATGCGGCCTTTGTAAAGTTGGTAGATTATGCAGAGGTGTTATTTACGAAAACAGGAGGCTAAATAAGCCTCACGGAGCGTGTGAAGTGGACGTGATTCTACGGACTCAATTTCACGATTTAGCTATTTTCCACATCGTTAATTTTCAAAAGGACAAATGAATCGAATTTATTTGATTCATCGCCCAGCCCTATTAAACTGTTTATAACTTTCTTTTAGTAAGACCGGAAGTTTAGTTTACCTGCAGTCCACATTATGGACTGGGACAATGCCAGGGTCATCCGTGCCCAAAGTAATAAGTATCATCGCTGGAGCAGAGAAGCCATCGAGATCAGGAAACGTGCACCAACATCAATGAACTGGGATGATGGAGCATACACCCTTTCTCACACCTGGAACGCGTTCCTGGGGAAGGCGTCAGTCAATAGGGGGCGCAAACTTCCTCTGCCGACTCCATATAAGCAGCAGATGAAGGCTACAGGAAGTTAGTTGAAACTAGTCAAAGTAAAGTAAAGCGCTTTATTTATCATTATTTAATCAAAATGACATAGATCAGATGGAGGGAAGATCCTGAGCCGCTGCAACTCTGTGCGCCGCCTGTGGATCAACCTGAACAGCATGTTTAACACCCGGAGGAACCCTACGCAGACATGGGGAGAACATGCAAACTCCACACAGAAAGGCCCGGCCCGGGAATCAAACCCAGGACCTTATTGTGAGGCAAGAGCGCTAAGACTGACAGACAGTGTGATCATGGACAAACGGTGTTAGGCTCGTTACTTTCAAAAGGTACTTGTTAAGTTAGCTTGTTTCCCTTTTGGAAAAGTAACTTGCTACGTTACTGTGCTACTTAATTGTGAAAGTAACGCGTTAGAGTACTCTTTTGTTACCAATGATAAACATCTACTGTATATAAAGCCTTTATTTGGCGTTCATGTTTTCTGACAATGAAAGCTCCATTTCACAGACCGAGCCGTCATAGAAGCTAAACCTACAAAAACTGCTTGGTATCTGTAAATAATAGTGAGATCAGCTTCTCTGAGCTCTATTCATGTTTTTATACTGACAAACTACAGGAACAGTCCACAATAAGAGGAATCAACAAGTTAACATCCTTAAATAGTGATGAAATAGCCAATTGTTAGCATCATAGCTAAAGCTGAACACATTAGTCTTTGCAGAGAGTTTGTCACCACATGTGCTGAGAAGCTCCGCTATTTTGAGAAACATATGAAGTGAATAATGACATAAACATGCTCACAGTGACTCTGATGGAGTAAAGTGCAGCTCCTCTCTGTTGACCGGACGCATCCATGCGCCTGTTGCACCACTCTCGCACCGGGAGCAGGAAGTGCTGAGGCGCAGAGATGACCCCAACTAATAAGTTACTTTGTTGAAAAAGTAGCCTGTGTAAGATTACTTGAGCATGCAGAACTAGCATGTTACGGTACTCTAACAGGCTACTAAGTAACAGGTTACCAACACTGTGGACCAGGGGTAGGGAACCTATGGCTCGGGAGCCAGATCTGGCTCTTTTGATGACTGCATGTGGCTCTCAGATAAATCTTAGCTGGGATTTCTTAACACAATGAGTAATAGGGGTTACATTTCATAATAATAAAACAAAAAAACGACAACCATATTGTGTATAACAATCCAGCTATAAATCCAGCGCAGTGCATATTGTGGTCCAAATGCATAAAGTCCAATGTCATAAGTTACCATTCTCCTCCACGTGTGCATTGTCCAACCACGGTAAAAAATATTTTTTCCAACATGTATGAACATAAAGTTGTCCAGGAACAGTTCAAATAGCAGAAAGCATTACCAATTTGATCATAAATACGGCCTAATAATAGTTATTTATTTATTATTCTATAACTAGTATAACTATAACTCCAGTATAACAATGTTGCTAAAAAACAAAAAAATCTGAGACTTATTACTCTCTTTTTTTTTTAAATACACTCATTTTGTTGTATTCAGAGTAAAAAAAATATTGTATGGCTCTCACGGAAATACATGTTAATATATGTGACTTTTTTGGCTCGTTTAGCTAAAAAGGTTCCTGACCCCTGCTGTGGACAAACGGCAAAGGGAAGTTTGCCGTTTTTTTGACGGCAGTGTGTTTGAGCATTTGCAACAAGGAACATGAGAAATACCAGGGGCATCAGTGGTGCCACTCGGGGCAGTAACCCCCAAACTGGAAGAGTGGCTATAGCAGATCCCAGGAAAGGTGAGGGATGAGTGACTGTTTGGTCTGAGCGAGACCATTTGCAAGGGAGGGAGTTGCGAAACTGGGCGAGGGCCTCTATCGCTGCTTGCAGCTTTAATTTATATTCTGTTGCTGCTTTGAGCTGTGTCTTATTGTTTATGTTGATGACGGACAGTATGTGTATTGCTTGTTGTTGTATGATTTTGTTTGGGCTTCTACTATGGATTATGTTTTACTATTGTCATTCATTAATCAGTGTTGTCTCCTGCGTTTTTTTATTTGCTGCTGGAATTTACACTTGCCCAGGGACTACGGTTGAAAACTAGCAAGATGGCTAAAACTGATGCATTTACAGAACTGTTGATTAATGCACATTGTCCCTGTTCAAATAAAGCAATAAAATAAAGATAATCAATAATGTAGTATTGATAGAAAAGTATTGTTCAAAGACAAAGGGGCCTACTCTCACTACAGAAGAAGGTCTATGGTTTGTGTGACTGGGACCCTGTGCATTGGCAGGTTCTTCCTTCCTTCCTATCAACCTCAACCTTTATTTATTCATTTGCCATTGTAGTGCGTCCTGATCGAACTTTCCACCAAAACACTATAGCTGTATTCATGTGCATCACATCATTCTAAAGAGCTTAAAGTTTAGAATTAAGATTCGATTAGATGTAGATCTGTGTATGATGTTGGCCAGTAGAAAGGACTTTTAGCCACAAGTGAATCCAGTCACCGTTGAATAATGATCAGGGGAAACATTTGTCTTTTTTTTCCTTTCTTTCAAAATCTCTTTCTCTCACATAGAGTTGTATTGGCACCTGCTCCACCTGAAATAGAATTCTATAACGTGAATGCAACCTAAGTTTGTAAAAGTATTGTACTCCAGTAGTTCACATCCTGAACTATCTGTGATTGTACTTGTGGTTTAACACATTGCTAAGTCCTTGATGTAACCATGTTTTCCTCTTTCTCTCTTGTAGGGGTCGTTTTGGCGTGATCCGTGAGTGCCGTGAGAACGCCACGGGAAACTTGTTCATGGCTAAAATTGTCCCGTACGAAGCTGACAACAAACAGTCAGTTCTTCAGGAGTATGACATCCTGAAGTCTCTGCATCACGAGCGGATCATGGCTCTGCACGAAGCCTACGTCACGCCGCGCTACCTAGTGCTTATATCAGAGTACTGCAGCGGGAAGGAGCTGCTACACAGCCTCATAGACCGGTAACCACTTCTCAACATAAAACATGCACAATAGGGTCACCTCTGGGTCCAGCACTAACCTGGAAAAGCATTGTAAACCCATATTTAGATTATTAAATAGAAAGTATTTCCATCATTTAATTTTTTCATATAAAACATTTGCATTTTTTCCAAGGGGATTTTGGATTTTGTTCAGTCTTTCATTAAGTAAAAATATATTGCCTTGTTTTTTGTTATTCTAAGAGCAATAAATCAATCTGGATCATGGGTATAAAACACTTCTACAAAACCTTGAAATTGTTGTTACAAAGTACAAGACTGTAAAACGGGAAGTATGTACTTTAAAGGTGTATTGTGTATTTTTTTATGGTAAGGTATATGAAAAAACAGCTTTATATTAGTGCATATTTGACCTTTTAGTGACGCAGAGGCTGTATGGGTGCTTAGCATGGCACCCTTACTTGTTGATGAAGATGAAAGGTTATATGTCAAAGGTAAACTGGCCCACAAACTGAGAATTTAAAAAACTAGTTTTGCCTGCAGTGTCTCCCATTACAGCTAAAAGGAGTGTACAGAGCACAGTGTACTGTAAATGAGTACACCCCTTTAAAATGTTGACAAGACTAAGTTGATATAATGTCTGGCTTACAACATGAAAGTAAGGTTCATTATATAACTTGGAGAACAAAATGTTCAGTTTTACTCTATTATATCACAATATTACTTGTATGTGACTTTCCTCTCTCCAGGTTCAGATACTCGGAGGACGACGTTGTGTCTTACATAGTGCAGATCCTCCAGGGTTTAGATTATCTTCACACTCGGAGGATCCTTCATCTGGACATAAAACCCGACAACATCATCGTCACCTTCATGAACACGGTGAAGATCATCGACTTCGGCAGCGCCCAGACATTCAACCCTCTGTTCCTCAAACAGTTCAGCCCCGCCATTGGCACGCTCGAGTACATGTGTGAGTAACAAATATGACTACTTGTGTGTCAGTGTTCCAAAGTGCCAAACCGTTTGAGAACCCTTGGAAAAATACAATTTTCATAAAATAAAAGATGAGTGTGATCAATTTGAAACATTTGAATGATAAAAATGTTCATATGATTTGTTTTGTGTCTTGCAGCACCAGAAATGTTGAAGGGTGACGTGGTGGGTCCTCCAGCTGATATCTGGAGTATTGGAGTGCTCACTTTTATCATGTGAGTCCGAATCAGGAAAAAAACAGGACAAAACCAGGAATAAACTAAGACTATAGAGACTAAATTAGGGAAAAAACAGGACTAAACCTATATCAAAACCAGAACTATGCTAGCACTAAACAAGGACCGAACCAGGAACAAACCAGAAGCCATGTAGAGCAAAATCTGATCTAAGCTTGTACAGTATGTATCTGTGGTAGTCCAAACACAAAACAAATCAATATCAAACAAAACTGAAAGCCAAAGCGGTAGCGCTCAGAGCGGCTTCATAGCCTGGAGCCGAAGCTAGCTCTTGAGCTAATACAGCTAACACCGCAGATTGTCATGTAGTAAACACTACGGGGCTATGTTAACATTGCTGACAAGACGATAGACAGACGCATTCTCCCAGAATTATTAACTTCCCATGCAGAGTTGTGGAGATGATTTCATATCCACGTATTGATCCAATAATTCATGATGTGTAACCCACATAATAACTCCAACATATGTAGAAAGGTTCACATAACAATTTCTGTAAGAAAGTTATGGTAGGACTAAAATCATGAAAAAATGCTTGGATTAAATGGTTACATTATTAATCTAGAGAAAGACTTAACATAATGTGATATTTAACCCAATAAAAGGCTGTGGATGAGACAAATCATGCATCTTATATGAAATGTTTTTTTTTTTGTGTGTGTCACAGGCAGTGACGTGCACACGTTGTTGCTCAAGTTGCCCGGGCAACAGCCCTTTATGAGAAAGCTGCCCTTTTTTTTGTCCCTTTTTTTTTTTACGTTTATATTATAATATCAACAATTGGACTAATACATTCAATAAACCAAAATCAAAATAATTAGTTTCTTACCATTTTAATTACCTCACTTGCGCACATAGACCAACAGCTCTACGCACTATGGGGGGGTGTGGGCGTGGCAGTAGCGGGTGCCCGAGAGAGGAGTCCCGAGTCAGGCAGCTCCACCCTCGCCTCGGCTTCAGTGCTTACCGCGGCGGCCTTTCTACTCGTCGCGGCGTAGCCCTGGAAGCTTCTCGTTATGGCGAGGGTATGCCCCTTGCCCAAAATGGCTAAGCGGCACGTACCCCCCGGCCCTCCCCCCAGGCGCAAAGTTAAATCTGATACTTTCATGGTTGGTTTTAGACCTCACTTATGCATGTAAATAATGCAGTTATTATTAGCAATATATTGTAGCCGACACTGTACATGTGGACGATTAGCTCCATTGGATGGCCGTCTGACTTTAAAGCAAAGGGTCGTGAGTTCGAATCATACTTGTGGCTTGCTTTTTTATTTTTTATTTGACAAAACATAAATTGGCACCTATGCCATGGATATTATCAAATCAAAATCTCATTAATATACAACGAAAATCAACCTAAAGTATATTAATAGGGGTAAAAACAAATAAATAAAAATAAGCAGCGATCAGCCTGGAATTGAACCCGGACCGACTGCGTGAAAGGTAAAATTTTATCCCCTGCACCACACATAAGAGCCCTTCACGGCACCTGAGCAATAGCCCTTTAAAACGTCTGTGCACGTCACAGGTTTGAGTTAATGTAAAGTTTGATGACAAAAGAAAAAAGGAGTGGGAGGAATTATAGTGGTGCCACCAATAGACTAAGTGAAAAGATTAAAATAATCCATGAAAAAGTAAAACGGTGTTAATGACATAGACCTATCTATCTATCTATCTATCTATCTATCTATCTATCTATCTATCTATCTATCTATCTATCTATCCTATAAGTGCTGGGTGCTTCGAGTCCACTGTCCTTGTGACAAATACTAAACTAACCGCATGCGTGCCCGGGTGAGGGGGCGTTGCGTCACATCCCGGCAGGAGCCGCTGCATGTCTAGGACCGTTCATGCACCTCCGTTACCGCTGTCCCCACCTTCTACGCGCGCCACACATCACCGTGTCGGTCGCCGTCTTGTAGTCGCTGCGGCTCTGGCTTCTCCCTCACGCATGCTTCCCCCTTGTCCACGGCAGCTCGCAGGTGTACAGATTAGGCTCAGGCTGCATTGGTTGGTAGCATGGAGTTTCAGTATTGGCGGTAGAGGGCAGCATTACGTAACCCAGCGTACAGCCTGCTGGAATATACTGCCCGTGTGCCCGAAGAAGAAAAAAAAGTACAATTTTGGACTTCCAAACATGGATATATCTTCCAAACGGCGATGACATACCATGAAATATGCCCTATCCCACGTAACGTAGCTGTTTTTATGTACAATGTTCATGTTCGCAGTTGAGAGTTACAAGACAAGCAACCAAATTGATTCACTTTACCTTTATGATGCAGAGTCACAAGCTTAAAATAATGTCATTGAATGTCAATGGATTAGGTAATCTTGTAAAACGGGCATGGGTGATGAATAAGATAAGAAAAGATGATGTGCACATCATAATGCTGCAGGAAACACATTTAGGAGCTCCGGAACATGAGAAACTTACTAAATTCGGTTATAAAATATTACATAGCTCATACTCACAAAGTCATAGAAGGGATGTAGCAATACTTATTTCCAAAAAAAATAAGTTTGAGAATTTGAAGGAAATAAAGGATAAACAAGGTCGATTTTGAAGGGCAAAGTTGAAAATAATCTTATGACATTGGTTAATATCTACGCACCACCTGAAAGTGAGGTAACATTCTACAAAGAATTTTTTGATACTATAACATCACAATGGAAGGGATTTGTATATGTGGAGGAGACTGGAATGCAGTCTTAAATTTGAAGTTGGATAGCACAAGTAAAAACTATGGAACACAACTATGGAGGAAATTGGCATGGTAGATGTGTGGAGGAAGCTCCACCCAACTATGAGGGACTACACACATTATTCTGTGCCCCACTTGGTACACTCAAGAATAGATTACTTTTTAATGAGACAGGAAGACTATTATAGGGTAGTAGAATGCAAGATCGGAGTTGCTGATGTTTCAGACCACAACGCAGTTTATTTAACTATTTGTTTGGAGCAAAATCCCAAGAGCACACTGTGGAGATTAAACGTAGGCCTGCTCAACAGCCAATCATTGGTTGGTTATGTTAAGCAGGAAATGAAGACATTCATAGAATAACGGGGAGGTGGATCCATCAATACTATGGGACTCGTTGAAAGCAGTCTTGCGAGGAAAATGAATAGGCAATGCAACATATATGTCGAAAGGAGCCAGCTGAGGTGGCTTGGGCATCTGTTTCGGATGCCACCTGGTCGCCTCCCTCGAGAGGTGTTCCAGGCACGTCCCACTGGGAGGAGGCCCCGGGGAAGACCCAGGACACGCTGGAAAGACAAGGTCTTTCAGCTGGCCTGGGAACGCCTTGGGATCCCCCAGGAAGAGCTGGATGGGGTGTGCGCGGATCGGGAAGTCTGGGCATCTCTGCTCGGACTGTTGCCTCCGCGACCCGACCCCGGATAAAGCGGAAGAAAATGGATGGATGGATGCAACATATATTAAGAAATCAAGAAATGAAACCTATACAAGATTGACTAAAGAATTGAAGGAACAAGAAGCCAAATTAAAATTAAAAATGAATTAAGATACACAAAAAGTGTATCTGAAATTTGAAATTGAAACTTGAAAGATATTTAGATGATGAAGTGGAGAAAAAAGAGATATGTCAAACAAGCATATTATGAACTAGGCCCAAAATCTGCCAAGTTGCTTGCTCGAACATTACGCTAACAACAAGCAGATTCAACAATTTTGAACATTAAAGACTCTATCACACAAAAGCATCAAGCAGAACCACACAAAGTAGAAAAAACTATTTATCAAAACTATAGCAACTTATAGTCACTAGTCACACCCCTGACAAGGACTCTATAAAAACTTTTCTAGATAATTTAGACCTCCCTTGTATAGAAGAAATACAAAATAAAAGGATATCAGCTGAAATCACAACAAAAGAACTCGACAAAGCAATAAGTAAATTGAAGGCAAACAAA
>OMNZ01093284.1:0-12137 GCA_900303255.1 Lesueurigobius sanzi
AGGAGGGGCCTAGAGGCTGACTCCTCCTGCTGGTCCACTAGCTTTATAAACCCATTTCGTGCTCCAGGCCTTCAGTAGCTGATGACGATCTTTGGAGTAAGATCAAAACGTCCTACACTTCAACTACAGAGTACAGATGAAGACTGAAGAATTTTTGCCTACGAAGTCCGTTAAATGAACAATGCACTGTGAGCTATTACGTGGAGGTCAGAATTATCAATCACAGATTCGCATGAGTTATTGTACAGAGAATGGTTTGAACATGCTCTTGTCTGGTAGTGATGTGTCAATATTACCACCAGTAACTTACATTGACATTGTGAATTACTTACTGTGGACCAGTGGTTTAGCTAGGGATCATTTTTCTCATTCGTTCGATCATTTGTCATTTTGACAGACAGGGTTGTAAAAAATCTGTCATAAGCCTTCATTAATTAACTTCTCATTATATACCTAGTATTATACATGTAAAAAAACAGATTACAGGATAAATGGATGCAAATCTAAATATGATTTGTGAGTGTTAAAACATGTATACAACTTTCAAAAGATGACAATGGCTTGGTTTTCAATACTTCAAAATGTTCTGTCAAAAATCCAAATATTCAGTCATTGACAGAGAATTTCCAGTTAATGTAACCTCTGCTGTGGACACCTAGCAAGTACACCAAGGAAGAACTGAAGAGCTACAAAGGTGTTGATGCCTATAACCAGTTCATAAATGTTTGGGTTCGTGACAGATCAGCTACAGAATGCAGTGGCTTCATTACAATTTGTGATGTTGGCCAGTAAAAAGGACTTTCAGCCATAACAATAATATGGCAGGTTTGTGAATCCAATCACTATCAAATAATTACCATTATCACACAACATTTGGCAATTTGCTTTTTAGAAATTTCCTTCCAAAACTGTCTGTCTCCCATAGACTTGTATCGGCACCTACCCTCCAACTGATATATAATTCTACAACGTAAACGCAACCCATTAAAAAGTGAAACTATGTTTTTAAAGCTATCACTACATTTAATAAAATCATACATACCAGACACGAAGTGGGCTGAACAGAAACGAACATTGCAGAGGGTTTTGCCGATAAACTCCTGTCCATTTTTGGCCATTGCCTTCTGCAATCTGTTTACAGTTAGTTTTTCACATTCACTGCCTTCATTTTTGACAATGGCTGGGATCCTGTAATGTTCTAAGTCACGTTCACGACTTTTCCTGTTTTAATAGCCATAAATAGAATGTTTTAACACATTGTAATTTGTGCATAGAGATAGCTAGCCTTACGTTAGAACGCGCTTGAGCGAACTGGGAATGCCTCCAGGGGACGGGGCGTATAATTGTGACGACGCGTGGAATACCTCAATACAGCTTTCGCCCATTTTTCTCACCTGCTGTTGGCCGATTAGCCTTAGTCTAACCAGGATTCCTTAACCCTTATTGTATTAACTAAAAAGATACTGGTTTAGTGTTCTGTGATATATGTTTTCTTGTTTGTTATTTTATTTTTGGTTTATTTCTATTAAATTCACTTCTATAATCATTTTCAATTGCATGTTAACTAAACCTTTTCATTTCCTTCAGGTGCTCCATCGAAACCATCCACTTTGGTAACTTTTCTGGAGTACAGAAAAAATAAATCACAGGAAAGACAGCTGCACTTCCTGCCAAACAAAAAAAATAAAAAAAATGACAAGGAGAAAGTACAGGTAAGATTACAACTCAACATTGATCTTGATGTTCTGATTTTGGATGTCAAACACTTTTTTGAGTTTTTAATATTATATAAGCATGTATATATATATTTTTTTTACACGGACATATGCAAAGTAAGCCTACATATTTAGTGTTTAGTTACTTCTTATTTTTGGTTGTACTTAGTTCTGATATGTTCTGTAAGACCCATTGCATTTTGGACCTTTTAATTGAACATATTCACATTTATTGGGTTAACATACGCAGGACATATTTGCCTCATCTAATTTTCAGTAATCGAAGCAACACATGTTTAATGTGTTTCTTTCCATTGTTAAATCGCATTCATGAATTGAATATCTACTTTTTTTTTTTTTATTAAAAATGTATTAAAATATGAAATTGAATCACAATACAGGCATAACAGGTTTTTCATGTTATGTTAGTGTAATACATAGTAATTACATGTTATTAAATGTTTATAAGTCTGAGTGAATGAGCCCCCTCCCTTTCATGTGTGAAGCGCTTTGGGTGTGACTATGTCATATGAAAAGCGCTATACAAATAACATTCCCTTCCATTCCCTTGAGTCAGGGTTTGCCAAAATGGCTATTTAGCGTCCATGTTGTATCTCTTTAATTCCTGATCAGAACCGAAACACCAACCTGCCAGGACCCGCACATTTGACTGTGACGATCCTATCAGTCGTGCCGCTACGTGCTGCTCGCTTTCACTCTTGCTAAAGTTTAAAACAGAGTGCACTTATCTAATTAAATATGCATGCGTGATATACAGGTATGCTTCGCAGATACTATTGCGCTGTTTCCCACGGCCCATTTCAAGTAAAGGAGGCCATTTACCATGACTAAACAAGGTCCTAACATGGACTTAAACCAGGCCTAAACCAAGTCTACACCAGCTCTGAAGCAGGTCAATAAATGGTGTAAAACAAGACTGAGGCCGAACTCAGGCCTAAACACAACAGTATTATATCAAACCAGCGTATCATCCACATGAAGCCGGCGTTTTGGGGGGGTGTAAACGATAAAGTCTCACCCAGTTTAGTAAGTTTTTGATACCATACAAATATATAACAAATCATTTACAGTACATTTATCTGCTCTACCCGGCTCACCCTCGTCTTCTGCGCTGCTAAAACACACTTCCGGGTCAAATGTATCCCGATCGACCTCTTGGCTATCCCACAATTCACTGCGCCAATTGACATTGCGATTTCGCTAATTAATGTGACAACAAAAAAGTCAGAGATTAAATCTATAAAAAAAGATTTAAGGTAATTAATTCCATATCGTCCTTCCATTTATACTAAATCTGAGCCACATAAACTTTTTTCCTTTCAAATTTGTTGTAAGTTTTTTGTTCATTCACATTTTATTCACTCCACTCTCTTACATTAACAACAATGGAATTCCAGCACACAGGAAGTCCTAATAAAAACAGGAAATGCTTTTACAACAAAAGTGGGCAGGGCTGAATAAGGTGGATTCTCTCCCTCTCTTGTTGTATGTCTCTCTCTCCCAATCTCAATCTTACTCTCATGCTCTCCTGTCTGTCTGTCTGTCTGTCTGTCTGTCTGTCTGTCTGTCTGTCTGTCTGTCTGTCTGTCTGTCTCTCTCTCTCACACACTAGCCCTGTGTTAACTGTACAACATGCTGAAGATGCTGCTTTACCTCATGTCAACCACACTTTAAAATTCTGCTAGGCTATTTCAATTCATGTGATGATTATTAAGTATTGTTTTAAAATACTAATGTTATAATTGTGTATGCATCATGTATGTAGGCTGTATATGTACAGCATATATATATATATATATACTGTATATATATTTTTTTTACATGACCTCAAATTAGTAGTGTGTCTTTTTCAGATAAACATCGGTGTTATGACGCTGCAAAAGGATAAAACCATAAAGCCTATGCGGGGGAAATGCCTACCAATAAATGTCAGTCCAGACGCTAATGCTGAAATTATTTTTACATCTGGGTTGAAGAAAATTCAAGACTTCAACAGTGACATTGAAGAAGGGAAATACCTGTTGCTGTACCCAGATGCATCTCTTGTGACAGTCATACCGGGAACAGAACAACAATTTGTCCTGTCTCAATATAAAAAGGCGATTGGCAAACAATACAATAGAATAACATTCTATGTATGTTTAGCTGATGAATATGAACTATGTAAGTATTACGTATTATATATATATATATATATATATATATATATATATATATTTGTTTTTTAATTGATTGTTCATTACAAAATATTTTTGTGTGGAACAGCAAAACAACCTGAAATGTCATTATCTGATGATGAGGTTTCGGTGAGGGTTTCAAGTCCTCTGGATGATACGCTGGTAGGTTTTTTTTTTAACAAAGCCTATAACATTATGTTCTTATGATTGTTACTGAGTTGAAATTGTTATATTGCTTATTCAAATTTGATTGAGAAAAGTTTACATGACAGTAAATGTAAAATTAACTTCTATCATGTGTATTATGGCTGAAAGCTAATTGATAAATCGACAACAAATTAATTATTAATACAATCATAACATTCATTGTAAATCCATTTTTTTTTCTAGAACAAATTGTCTGATTTTTTGTTAAGTCAGAGCCTTAATTATAATAAAAGTTAGGATATTAGATGAAAAACATTTCTCTGTAAAGGTAGGGTCATTATAGTTCCCCACATATCTGAGGAAAACATGTAAAAATCTAATATCTACATGATTTGAAAAATATTTATATGTAGTGCAGCCTTCAGTAGTTTTAACTAAGTGACTGAAGGATTTGGATGATGAATGTCATGTTCACATATGTGTCCAACTACTAAGAGCCTTCGTAGGCAAAGCTTCTTCAGTCTTCATCTGTACTCTTGTAGGTTAAGTGTCGGACATTTCGATCTTCCTCCAAAGATCGTCATCAGTGAAAGGACTTGGTCAAGTTAGTGTCTCTCCGAGAGCCACTAACGTGACCAAGTCCGAATGCAATCGTTGGTTGCAGCCCTAATGTGTATTACAATATTAATCGTCATACCTACATAGGCACTATTTGATTTGGTACCAGACAATTATGCACAAATTTGTTTTGGTAGCCATGGGAACCACATCACAGTTCCAAGGACCTCAGGTACAGTTTCTTTGATTATTTTTTGTCCCTGTTACACCATTAAAATGTGTTCCAAAGTTAAGAATTCTTTGCTATGTTTTCTTTTGCGGTCAGCTCTAAAGACACCAAGCAGGTAAGACTTTCTTACTTGCTAATCAGAATAAAAATTGGTTTTATTTATTTCCATATTGACAATGGAGCTTTAAAAGTACAGGTCTTTACATCCAAATTCTAGGAACAATGATGAAGTTTATACATTTATGTACATTCTAAATTCATTTAGACTTAAAGAATATAGAACACACAATTTTGTTCTTTTTGGAATATTAAATTACTGTTATATGTAAGTTTATATTATGTACTGTATGAATACTCTTATCTTCATAATAATGTATTCTTCAGATTGTCCTATTAGATGACGATGACCCTATGGAGGGATGCAGTGCATCAGCACATAGGCCTATTGGGTAATAGTAACACAAATATTTCTTTTACTTCTTTGTAATAAATTTATATGAACATAAACATTTATACATTTTGTGATTTCTTGAAATTTCAAATGTTTTTATTATTGGATAGCATCATTTCTCATCAAAGACTCCCCAAAGAGAGCACAGTGTATAGGTAAGTACATACAAAAGACAAACAAATATACCATAATTACAATAAATGAACCGTTATCCTGATAAAACAAAGTTATTATAATGTTTATTTTTTTTTATTTTTTTAGTACATACAGTAACTTATTGGCTCCCATCAACATTGATGATGACGACATGGTTGAGGAGGAGGAAAACTCTGCAACACAAAATAACAATGTTGTGGAAGAGAAGTAAGTATTTATATATTTTGCAATTCAGACAATACTGATTTTTATTTCTAATTCTTATTTAATACAGACCAGAAGACACTTTGACTGTCATGGATATTCTAAATAACCTGAGACAATCAATTGAGAAAACTACAGTCAACCGGTTCAGTATTTTCATTTCACTTTATTTTTAATTATTTTTAATAATATTTTAAACATTGAAATACTGTATAAAAGGGACAAAAAATAACATAACCCTATTTCTGCCCTAAGGTTCAATATTTCCAGGTCATTGTTCTGGGAAGGTGTTGTTAGAGGGATTCAAAGGCCAACATTCCGTGACAACGCAGAAATTTTGGTTCGATTTACTGACGACATTGGAGATAAGGAACTGGCAATAGACAATGTGGGTCCGAAGAGGGAGTTCCTCACACTGATGATGGCGATGTTACATCGCTGGCCAATTTTTGATGGCCCACCAGCAAGGCGATATATTGTCTGCAACGCAGCAGGTTAGTTGTCACTCATAGCAATGTACACATTTACGCTGCAATCTTGAGGGCGTAGTCGCACATGTAATTTTACAAGCGCAGTCGCAAGTCATTCTGCAATATTGCTGGCCCAGTAAGTGGGTTGACTATTGTTAGTCTGTTAAATCCTCACTGACAATGCCAATAAATCTGATTCTGAAAATTTGAGTTAAATGGTTCAAATGAAGCAAAATCAGTCAGGAATGGGCTGAAAGGAGAGGTTTTCTTAATCAGAATAAATGTAATTTGTTTTTTTTTGGGTCATTTATTGTTTCGTTAACGAATAATACAGTATGTATCATTTATATTAGCATTTAAAATGCTGTGCTTATTGTTGGCAATGATTCAGATTATCCGTTATTTATTGAATGGGCAGTGTGACTTACTACACTTCACGCCTCACTCATCCTCATTCATCTAGAGCTCCGCCCCCTGTCAGACAAGCGCAGTCTAGGTCAGTGTTTCCCAAAGTGGGGGTCGGGACCCCCAGGGGGGTCGCGAGGCCCCAACCTGGGGGTCCCCAGATGAATTCAAGATGAAATAGAAAGACAAAATAACAATGTTTGTTAATATAATAGTTTAGTTTAGGACAGCATATATTGTGAATTGGGGCCAAATAACAAAATAAACTAAATTAAAATACAATAATACCTATACTTTCAATGTGTTTCCTCTTTAAAAAGTTGTAAGAGGAAGTTACTTTTTACAGTGGGGGTCCCGAGTTGTTCAGATGTTCATTTTGGGGGGGACCCCTGGTCTAGGTCACGGCAACCGTCGTTTTTCTCTCAACACGCTCGGCCAAGTCGTTTGAACTTGTGTGTTTCTCCCCTTCATTCACGTTTTAATGTTTTTTTTATTCATTTATATTTTTTACTTAGATAGTCACAACACAAAAGCACAAAGGCAGGAGAGCAATAATATTGGATGAAAATCTCTTGGAAGTGGGAGACTGAAGGTTTTTGCTGTCTGTTTAGTAGGGGGAACAAATGGATCAACCAATCACAGCTAACTACTTAAAAACTGACAGGCCAGTTTTTAAGTAGTCCTTTGCACGTGCATATGGGACATATTTGTAGGAAGTTTCCACCCACCTTTATTTTTGGCCCTCACATTAACGGCGTGCAACGATATTGCGTCCCCACTGCCCCTTGGTGCCGGTGGGGACTGTGCTGTGAAGGCGTTCATGGTTGAAGTGAGTGATCAACACCACAACCGTGATATATTAATATTTATATTATTTGAATGCATATGCGTATTATTGTCTTTACCTGTGATGTGTACCAAAAATAGGTATTCAATATAGTACTTTCTTTAACTCATATATGATGACTTTTTGTTGATTTGCCCGTCTGACATAGACATAGTTCATGTTTGTCATGTGTAGCCACTAGTAAAAAATATTTCCCCACCAAGAGAAACCTCCTGAAATCAATATATACATTTTACAAATCAAGCTAATAATATTATTTACAAAATGTTACAAAATGTTGTAATCCTTTCTGTCTTTTCTTTAAAGCATTTGCCAAGGACGAATACTTTGTGGCAGGCAAACTGATAGCATTGTCCATTTTTCATGGAGGACCTGGGCCAAATTTCTTTACTCAGGACCTCATTCATTTCTTGACTGGCTCTACTAAGTTTGCTGCCACAGTAGAAGATGTAACTGATGAAGACATCAAAAGTTCGCTGTATAAGGTACAGTTACTCATGGCAGTAAAGGCAAATAAACAGTGGGGAGTGGCAGGAGTAGCATCTCCTATGGCCATAACGCATTAATAAAATACAGAAATTTTTATTATTAATCCTACACAAAAATACAGAAATGTATGTAGAGATTGTACACAAATAAATAAAATGGCACCAGCATTATCAACAATATTTCGTTATACAAAGAGAAAATGAAGATAGCACTGTAAGTAAGTAATTAAGAGTAAGAATTAAGAAAGTATGAAAAAAGATCTATCAGAGGCACAAAGGTATAGCCAAAAAATCAGTTAAATCCGGCAACGCATTGAAACTACCATAGTTTTCATCAGGTCTTTTGCCGAATGCATCCTGTTTTGTTCTGTATGCCGTATTCTCTACATATCTTTTTCATGTTTGTCACATGATCTATAGGTCGCATGACCCCTCTTTAAATAGGTTGGTTGTGCACCTGGGCATTTCTCACAAGCCCTTATGAAACGTGTTGACGCATTACTATATTTTATCTACTATACCTGACTGATTGTGATTCCCTTAATTTTTCATATTTTCCTGCCCCATATGAAGAGCACCGGTCCCTGCAACTTTATTGAGCACATAAGCACTCCTCGCTTATTAATTTTAATTAAGAGAGAAACTATTTGGACAGGTGGCAGAGTGGATAGCGCTCTTGCCTCACAGCAAGAAGGTCCCGGGTTCGATTCCAGTCCCGTGCGGCCTTTCTGTGTGGAGTTTACATGTTCTCCCCGTGTTTGCGTAGGTTTCCTCCGGGTGCTCTGGTTTCCCCTGCCACTAAAAACATGTACAATAGGCCAGGATGAGTGAGAGTGAGTTTGTGAGTGCGAATCTGGGACAACGGATGGAAATTAGCCCAAGGCTACAATCCGGAGTGGCGTGTTCACATGCATTCTTCATGTGCATGCACTGTCCCAACCAAATAAACCAAACAAACAAGGTGGGAGTAACTGCACTTCTTATAGTACCTTTTTGTGCCCTTTTACTTCTGGTACAAAAAACGGTACTCTTTAGTACTAATACATTTTCTCATTCCATTGTCAGATTCCATTCTGCCCACTCCACATCCATCTGTATATCAGTACATAATATATATACATAATATAAACAACCTGTAAATACTTGTCAAAGTCTGTTGTTCCACAACGATATCAAGTTTTTTTGCTGCTGTGGGTAATGGTCAACTTAGTAACGAGCAGCATTGCGCATGCGTGCTGGTAATACTGATTTTTAACACACAAATATATAGTGCAATATCAAATAAAAGCATGCAAACCATCTTGAGACCAGTTTTTTAAAACATATTATTTTCATAGCATATTTTTTTACAGATGTACATTTTATATTTCATGTAAATGTCATAAACCTCATTTCTTTACAGATAAAATCAGCGAAAACATTAAATGCTCTGGCTGATGTTCTGGAGGAACATAGTTCCATGCTACAGACAGCAGGCTGCCTCCGTCCAGCTAGAGATCTACAGGAGAAAGATGTCATTGTGAAGGAGTACCTGCAATGGTACATTCTAGGGCGTAATATGATAGCCATAGAAAGGTATCATATCACACAGCACATACACATGTTTTTTTTTTACAAAATCAAAATGTAGTGTTATGCTTGGAGCAGGTATTTTGTAATATCATAAATACACAAACCACAAGGAACTGAGGTCCAGTGCTGCATTCCCTGGTCATCCTTTGGCCACTCTGCTCCCAATCCACCTTGTCCAAGAACCATACAGATGGTGCACCTTGGTTTGATGGGAGTGACAGTAGGCCTGGGCGATATGATGTTGAATTTGAAAAATCCAATTGTGATCTGATCTCCATCACCATCTCCTTTTTTGCGGATATTGTGTACAGTGTATTTTACTTATTACGCTGCTCTGAGCTCAAATACTGACCCTTTCTCCCCTCACTGTTTCTCCTGTCTGGTAAGGTAAGGTAAGCAGGGAAGGGCCTTGTCATCAGTTAGAAGACTGCCGGGGATTACCAGGAATACTGTGTGAATGTAGTGGGTGGGTGGTGTTGGTAGGGGGGCCTGATGGCACAGATAGGTTCCATCAATCTCGATCAATAAATCAATCAATGAATATATTGTAACGCCCAATATCCTAACAGAATTCATCTCAGAGGTCGGTATGAACAAAAACGAATCAAGATCAAACATCGAGAGTGATCAAAACACGTCACACACACGTTAATGTCACGCTCCAATTAAATGTCACGAAAATATGTAATGTCCCATAAATAAGGACATTACAAGGTTACAGTAACCCACATACTTAGACCCTCCTCAACGTCAAGGAATAAACCATAAAAAACAGGATGGGCCAGAGATGAAATTTTTAGTTGACAAGAGCTCCATAGCTACAGTGTGTAAGGCAGACAACAGTCCTGCAGCAGTGTTCAATAGCTATGTCCTGCGAGACTTGCAGAGGTGATGAAACTGAGGGGTGGGCAGGGGAACACATGGGTCAACAGCAGTGTACCCGTGGGCAGCTGTGGATACAAAATGGTACTTGTCACCACCAAGTATGGAGTGGATGAACAATGCTATAAATCAGGGGTTTTCAACTGGTTCTGCCTCAGGGACCACCATTGAGACTAAGCAGCAGTCTGTGGCCCACGGTGTTTGCGTGTGTGCCATATATCAACTTGATATTCATGAATATTCAATATGTAGCAGGCTTAGTTTTTTTTTAGTAGTTAACCTGGATAGCAAGTCACGGACCACCAGCAGTACTACCACAGACCACCAGGGGGCCACGGACCACCTGTTGAAAACCCCTGCTATATATAACAGTTATTAACTTGAAGAATCATAGCAGTACTATTTCAGTAATGTACAAAACCAGTGCTCTAAGTAAGAGATTTCAAATGACAATTAATAGAAGTTTTCCTACAACAGATTCAAGGAAGGATTGAAGGCGCTTTCGGTGATGGAGGCCCTGAGCCAGCACCCGACGGTAATGGCAGAGGTCTTCATTGAGAACACAACTCCAATAAGTGCAGCGGAGCTTGAAAACGTGATCTCGGCAGAACTAAGCCCCAAAGGGAGTAATGAGCGCCTCCGGGAGTCTGTATGCCACTCCTTTTGGCTGGATTACCTACTGGAGTGTGAAGGTAAGAGTTTATTTGGAGAGTTTTTGAGTCCAAATACAGGCTGAAGAAACTGTGTTACAGTTAAGGTTTCAATATACACACCACTACTAAACTACGGATGGGCGAAATGGCCAAAAAAATGTTGTCACAATTTTCTACATTTTCAATAACAATTTATATTTTATCACAATTCATGTATAAATTGTATTTTATAGAGACATCTGCTTCTTCTCAGGTTTAGACCTGGTTTAATCCTGATTCAACCTGTGATATTGTCCAGGTTTACACCTGGTTTAAACCCAATTTTCTCTTTGTTTATTTCTGAGTCCTTATTCTTGGTTTACTTCTGGTTTAGTAGTCCTGATTTAATCCAGATTCGCTCAGTGATATTTTCAGATTTCAGACATGGTTTAGTCCTGGTTTAGTGTTGGGTTTAGTCCAAGGTAATCATCTTTTGGTACTGTCCCTGGTTTAGTCCTTTTTAGTTTGGTCCTGGTTAAGTCCTTAATTTCAGTCTCTGCTTTAGTCCGGTTTACTTCTTGATTTAGTCCATGAACCACGGAATCATGATATGACGATGTTACCAAAAAAGCAGATTGTCCTGGAGACTAGGGATGTAACGATATCACAATCTCACGGTACGGTACGATATCGATATTTCTCTCACGGTACGATATTTATTGCGATATTGTGGAGAGGCTCACGGTATTGTAAAAAAGCTCACGATATTGTGTTTATGACGATAAATAACATTTTATAGACATTTAATTTGCTTTTGTCAGTCACCAGGCCATGTATTGTTATATTTATGGATCATGAAACATAAAACGTATCATAGTGCTTTAAAAGTGCAAGTTCAAGTCAGGAGCTTTAGCCACTAACCTTTTAAATCCGTTGCCATCGACTGCAGAAAAGGGACGTAAATCACACACGATGTCCCTGGTGATTTCTTGAGTCCGTGCGTTGTTGTGTGGTTTTTTTGACTGGACGTGGCTTTCTGTAGTTGTAGTCCGGGGCTGTAGTGGAGCTGTAGTGGAGCTGTAGTCCCGGGGCTGTAGTGGAGCTGTAGTCCCGGAGCTGTAGTGGAGCTGTAGTGTGGCAGTGCTAGGTCCAGTGTCTGTCACCCGCTCTCCTCTTTAGCGTT
>OMNZ01093296.1:0-18693 GCA_900303255.1 Lesueurigobius sanzi
TTCCCCTACCACTAAAAACATGCACAATAGGCCAGAATGAATGAGAGCGAGAGAGTGAATGGTTGGTGGTAGTGGAGGGGCCAATGGCAGATGCAGGTACAGGACCAACAATTTAAAAGTAAAAGTATCAGATGAAATTTCTACTTAAGTAAAAGTATCAAAGTATCCACTATAGCATGTACTTTATAAGTAAAAAGTAAAAATAGACAAATGCAGGATTTTTTTAATCCTTTGATTGAAACCAAGTCTAATCCAGGACAAAACCAGGTTTAAAACCAGGCCTAAACCAGGTCTAAACCGGGTCTGAACCAGGACTAAAAAGTATGGAGTAAAAAATGTAGTGGAGTAGAAAGTACAGATACAGGCTCTAAAATATAGTGAAGTAAAAGTAAAAAGTATTCATCATAAAATGTACTTAAGTAAAGTAAAAATACCTATAATTTGTACTTTTTACTTGTACTTGTATTTGTACACCACTGCCTTTAAAAAACAGACCTTTTCATCCCTCAACGTAGTGAGATCGAGTTTAATAATTACTGTAGCTGAAAGCCTCTCTCCTCTCCACCGCATTTACAACCCGTCTCACCGAAGAGAGCCTACAGGACAAAAAAGTACGACAATTAATTACATTTTTGCTGCACACAGCCCAAGCTGCTGTGATGGCGCAGTTGTCCCAGCATGTCGAACGCCGACAGACAGTTCCGCCTTCTGTTAGTGATTTTGTGGATTTTACGGATAAGAAAATAAGCCTGCCCAAAGCGCGCGTTCACACATACACACACAGGCTTGGGTGTCCTCAGAGAAGCCGCTTTATCGGGCCTCAGATATGGAAAACTTCTGGTGTCAAACAGAATGGCGTGTCAAGTGTGTGGAGCCAGTGGGTGGTGGTCAGGAGAGAGGAGGCCAGGCAGGGACGCGCCATCAAAAAGAGAGAAAGAGAGCGAAAAAGGCCTATGTAATCCTAATTAACCCTCCGCTTTCAACTTCCAACGATGTCCTGCTTCAGAGGATCCGCACGGGGACGTTTCTGGTTGATGTTGTTCCAAGCCTAAAACAGAGGTGAACATAAAACACCGCAGACCAAAGCAAAGGAGGCATTGATCGTCTGGCGTTGTTTAATGAATAAACACATGAATAACGCAATTTAAGTGCGTTTTAATGACAATAGAAGGTCATGCCCTTAAGTTAGTATTGACAGAAACAGAATGGGCAAATCTATAAAGATGACACTTTTTACTGCTCTTTGTGATATTTTTATTCACTGGTAAATTTGTGTTTGCTGCAGGGAGTTTGTGGCTATGGATTTTCAGTGATTGGTTTGCTAAGGACAAATATAAAGCCAGCCAATAATAGCAACCCAGTTTCTTACCCTTTACTTCCTTCATTGTGATGGGTTCATTCTAATAATTGTGAACAGAAGATTGATCTGTGGTTCATGGTTTGTGCTGTGTTTTACTGGATTATGTTGTCTCTAATACTGGGTAATACAACAAATAAAACTATATCCTTGTTGGACCATAAGTTGGAAATATATAGGTACAAAAAGGACATTTCCATAAATAGATTATTACAGCCTGTCGCGTGAAAAACGAATATGTTAATATTTGTGAATTGATACGTGTGGGAACAGTAATGTTGTAGTGACGTCCTCTTACGCACGACTCTGCAAAATGTCATAAAATAACCATTGTGAGGTGCAAAGTAACACGTTACTTTGTTCAGTAACAGAGGAATATAACATTACTTACATAAAATATGTGATTATATTAGTCATTACAATTTCAGTAACGTGAGTTACAAGTTTGCATTGATGTATGAACGAAAAATTGCCAAAGTCTGTCAAATAAAATGCATCACCAAATGAAGTTGGAAAGTAGCGCAGAAGATCTGCTATGCATCTCCGGCAGCTCGTGTAGCATCATCTGCACGGTGGCATTGTTCACTATTTTCACTTTATATTTTCAAAAGTAACTCAAAAAGTAGTGAATTTCTCCATTGTGAGATCAATAAAGTATTATTATCTTATCTTTTCTTAAAAGTAGTGTAATTCAGTTACATTTTTGAGACATTAATATGTAATACAAACATGTTACATTTTTAAAGCTGTAACTAGCAATGTAGAATGTATTACAATTGCCCAACACTGGTTAAGTGTGATTTTTAATTTATTTATTTTTACATTAAAACTGTTTAGGGACAAAAATCTCAAAATTGCCTATTGCATGATTATGAAATGTTTTCATCTGCCGTGTAAATAAAAATAAATATCTTCTAGATTCTTTCAAAACATAATTTATTACAGCTCATGTTTCCCAAACTTTCTTCAAAAAATTGAAGTGCAAATAAATTGATTTAACTAAAACCACTGGAGAGTGTATGTGTCTCTGCTTTAACATTAATGAAATGTTCATTTTGTAACGACATCACCAGAGATTACAAGAAGAATAGAAAATACAAAATACATTTTGCTACTTCGTATTCTTTCGTAAACAGTTTGAGAATTGGATGTTGTTTTTGTTTTTAAGATAGGGTGCAGAAGGTGTATCCCCTCATTATGAGCTTAGTCCTGGTTGGTATTTAACATTGCTATTATGAATGAGCTGCAGCCATCTTGTTTGTGTGTTTGTCTGACAACAATGGCAGTGAACCTTGTGGGCACCTCCCACTGTGGGGCTGTGTCTGGCCCCCGGGCTTTCAAATAGAGGGTCTTTGAAGTGGCAGGTGTGGCTGTTGCATGCTACACAAACACACAAACACATGTGACTGACATACGTGGACTGCATGGCATAAATATGTGCATGATTATATATTCTACAACAGTGACATGAGAAGCTTTGTGTGCCATACAGTGGCCAGTAAAGACCTGCTAACACTGTGTATTATCGGACACTGCAGCGAACAAAATCCAAACCGTTTTTAATGCTTCACACTGGTACCACTTTCTAATCCACAGACACACTAACGGATTATTTGGATTTGTTCTAATCCTTGAAAATACAACACAATATTGCATAAAAACAGATGTGGGGACGGAGGTCAGTTACATGTCAAGGAAAAATGAATATACAATCTGCAGTTGGACTGAATTTTACTTCCAGCCACATGGGGGCAGTAAGTGAAAGTTGGCTTAAAGTGGACATATCATGCAGCAATATCAAAAACTGGCTTAAATTCTTTCATTAGGATGTCTGTGCATTGATATGTGACATTGTTTAAATTAAAATAAAGCCTCTGTAAGGATGACACCATAAATAGTAGTACCAGGGCTGATGAGGATTTGGCCTGGATCGCCCCCGACAGCCGACAGTGGGAATCACATGGTAAAAATTAACTTTTGCTTTGATTCAAACGTGGCTAGTAGAGCGACGTTGTTGCTGTGTCCACGGTATGAGGCAGAACAGCTCAGAGCTTTTTGGTTTAAAAATGTGGAGGACAATTTGAGGTTTTGAACAAATGTAATTGTCCAAGCCAGGAGGAATGAAGAGCTGCAGAAGTCAACATGAACGGACCAACGCAAACAGGAGTATTTCAAAACTGTGAAAAAGTGAAATACTGCTACAGATATGTTTTTGACGAGGGGACAACGTTATACAAGCTCAAAAATTTAGCATGATACTGTATGTCACTTTTAATATTAGGTTTGAGTAATTGATCATTTACAATAACAAAATGTAAGACTTCCCGGTAGCACTTTACAATACGGCCCGGTAACTCCTTGGTACTTCCTAGTACATCTTTCATACTTACTCTGGTATATCCTATGTGCCTACTATGGTACTTCTAGGTACCTACAGTGGTACTTAACAGTTACTTACAGTTGTAAGTCCTACATATTAACAGTGGTAAATATACTTACAGTGGTAACTATGTACTGGTAAGTCAGTGATAACTTCTGAATAATTACTTGGATGGATACCTACTGGTAGTTCTTGCACTCTCACTGGTAATTCTTTGGTGCTTACAACGGTAAATACTAGGTACTGTGATTATTACTTGGTATTACTAGTGTTAATATTACTACTACATCTGCATAAATGTAGGCTGCAGCGAGTTCAAAAACTGTTCATTTTGTCACTGATATAGAGTTATGCTATTACCACCTTGTTATTACCACTATAAGTACCTAGTAACTACCGCATTCTGTACCTCGTAATTACCATTGTAAATACCAAAGAATTACCAGTGAGAGTGAAAGAACTACCAATCCAGGTAATTATTTAGAAGTTACTACTCAAAGTAAAGAGGTATCACTGTAACTACCTGGGACTTACCAGTACATATTTGGTACCACTGTAGGTATCTATGTTATACCACAAGTACTGTACCATGGAGTTATTGGGCCATAATGTAAAGTGTTACAGAGTTCCCAATATCGTGTACAGTGCAACACAGGATCTAGATATGTTTTGTTCAGTCCTGTCATATAATGCAATATAACATTATGATCTTACGCTTTTGTAATTGATTACATTATTTTCAGTTGCTTTCATTGACTTTTCATAACATATGCAGATGCATTTTCTGCACAAATAATAAAAATGTTGCATTTTATCCAACTTGCCAAACAAGCTGGCCTTTTATCTGCCTGGTGCAACAACATTTTTCATATTTCACACTTCTTTCGCCAACTAAATAATAAGTGAATTAAAAATATAACTAAAACATTTTGTAAATACTGATACATGTGTCAATGGCCTTTTCTCTTTAGGTTGTGTCAAATAGGCATGAGGTATTTCTTCCACAAGCTATTTTTAGTTACTGCCACGGGTGACTGCCCACTTTCTTCTTTGGCCTCACGGTGACCCTATAGTGGGCGCTGTAAAATATTTATGACAAGAAGAGTGTACACTTGGGCCCAACAGTGCTAAAACTATTCTATTTTGACACAAGCTACTTTAAATTTAACTTTAGTTACTGCGGCTTTTATGAACAAAGAACGGTGCTCTAAATTCACACAGTTGTTGGTCATGTGGGATGAGCCGTGGAGTTTCTTTCATGTAACTTACTTCTGTCCTGATATAGGGCTTCTTCTCAGTGTTGCCACTATATTAGGCATGAAAAAGACTTTGAAAAACATAGTAGACAAGCTGGCCAATTGGGGATAAGTTATAAGCAGTGTTATCTGTTGCACAAGATAACATTTCACAAGTTTGACAAAAGGATAAAGTAAACTTGTTTTTCTTTTCTCCTAAGATGCAACTCTGAGAAAGATTTTGTGCCCTCATGTAAATTTGAAGAAGAGTTGGCTATATTTTGAAAGATAATCTTGCATAGGTTTTTGAAAGTGGTAGGCGCTTTTTAAGATGAGGCACAGTTCCAAACCTCCAAGCCGCGGAAACAAGAGTGTTGTTCAGTCAAAGTGATATTTAAATATAATTTGAGAGACTGATTTGTCTATGCCAGGGGTGCCCAAAGTTTTTTCCATGGAGGGCCAAACTAGGCATCGGAGGGCCAAATTAGTGGGCAAAGTGCCAAACGCAATACTGTGTCACATGTAAAAAACAAATCTAAACAAATCTATCTTTTGATATCCTTTAATTACAGTGTTTTGCGTAGGACATGCTGTTTTGGTGTTGACAGTCTGATCAGTCACAAATTAATCAAAATAAATAATCCTTACAAATCTAAGCACCATCTTAAGGGTTGAAGCATACCCTTTAAAGGGCCAAATTTGGCTATGCAGTTCAACAGTATATTCACGTCACAAGGAAACTCCTCCTCTTCTTCTTCATCTTCATCTTTTGTCCTAGCGTTTGTCCCACTTTGGCGCAGGATCTGCTTTTTGGCACCGTCTCCATTTTTGTCCGATCCAGAGCATCTTCAGGAGAGGCTTGGATTTCTTTAAATGGGTGTTCACACCGGACACAGCGTCGGCTTCATGGGCGTCAGGTTTACATTCAGAATGAACAGTGAGGTCAAGTGGCGTCAAGAGACCGGGCGTCACGTAACGCGCGTCATGAGCTTCGCGTTTGGAGCTTTTCTCACGTTTCACTTGACGCGCATCAGGATCTTCAGCGTCAAAAATCCTTGACGCCAAAGTTGAGCATTGCTGAACTTTTCGAGCTTTGACGCCGGGCGCCAACCAATCAGAGAGGCTCACTGAGAGAATCCAGGAAGAAGCAGGGAAGAAGGGAGAGGCAGCTTCGGCGCAATTCCCTCCTAACATTTTAACATATGTTAAGCCACGCACCACAGAAACAGAAGAGGTGGGATATCATTGGGAGAAGCTCCTCCATCTCTCTTGTTTTTAATGTGCCATTTTAACGTACCATTGCCACGAAAAAAAAGCCTATGTTTCGTGACATAGTTACGCATTTCTGTGTTGTAGAATTGTGCAATGTATACACGGGGCAGCACTTTGAGAACCATGGGGAAGCAATCTATCCTCACTGACGCACAGGCTCTCTGGTGACACCAAAGTGACGCGCGTCAAAAACGTTTTGACGTGTTCTCGCTCCTAAACTGTCTCTGAAAAATCCCACGTTGACATTGTTTTTAGGGGAAATTTGGCCATCCAGAAAGTTTGGTGATGGCATGTTCCTATACGATCCAAACTTGTGCCCGTGCGGCGTGCTCTTTTTGTTGCATTAGTTTATCATTTGTTGATATTCATCTCCATTGGGCTGTGGATTTGAGGCATCTAAAAACACCAACAAACAATGTCTGCAATGACGCTGCAGGGGGTGCACATCATTAACCACTTGGAGTTGTCGGCTGAATCAAAGCAGCCTTCAAAGCTTTAATATAAAAGAATGGCCGTCTGATCAGGCTGCAGACTAGAAACTGGACTGTGAATCATGTACACATGAATGCTGGACAAAAATATAGAATATTATAAAAATAAATATTTTTGTGGTATATTTTTTGCATTTCTTAAAGGTTCTGTACCCCGTTTCCAAACAGCAACAGTGAGCAGCTTTTAGCGGGGAGGCAATTTGAGACAATCATGCACTTTGTGACCAGTTAATGAAATTTTGCATTAACTGGTTATGAACACAAGGTTTTCAAAAACCATCGCAAGCAAGTTGAGCTCTCCCTCTAGAGGCTGCTTGCACAAAATCCAATATGGCCACTGAAAATACAAAGTGAATAGTGTGGCTCCCATTACTTCTAGAACCATATTTAAAACCACTTTTCCAATGTTTTGAAGCAAGGATTCCATTTATGAGGCCAATTTGGGTTTCCAAGGTTTATTTGAAGGTCAGTGGTTATTTTCAAGGGGATTTGGGACAAAGCATTGACTGTACCATGCACTTACATATGATGTTGAGTTTTAAACCCACCTTTCCTAGATTTCAACACATTATTATAATTCTTGTGTCCAAACCTATCACCATGCAAAATGTCTAAAACTGGTCACAAAGTGCACAATTCTGCCTAGTTTAGCTAAATTCCTCCCCCTCTATTTGTGATTGTGTTGTTGCACACGTCACAGTGTTTGTGTGTCTGAATGTACAGTACTTCACATTTACTGTGAAGTATCATTGCAACAGACATCTTGGGAGCGAGCCGGAAGGTTGTTCAGGTTTTTGATCCAAGCTTTCAATATGTTTTTAGGCAAAACACGGAATTATAAAGAATGCAGCTCTAGGATCTGACTTTGTAGCACTAAACTACTTAATTACATTTATACATGGCAAACCAATATTGAAATCAAAACCAACCAAACCAAAAACCGTGTCATGGTGGACTGGAAACAATTCTTAAATAGGGCCCTACAAAATAGTCACCTGACCTTGATATTAAAGCTGATATTAAAGGGCATGTGTCAATTTGCTTTTTTGTTATCATGGTGAAAAAAAAAACCTGGAAATGGGGTTATATTAAATGTGCACCTTAATTTGCATTTATACTTAAGACATCTTCATCAAACTTTTTCCTGATCCTGTTTGTGGTCAAAGGCATGCAGACGAACATGTTTACCAGCACCAAAGTTACATTTTTGCTTTGTCACTCAATATAACTTCAAAGCTATTTTTTTTCTATAGTAAACACGCATTATTATCATTTATTGTACACTGAAATGATACCAATTGGCTAATGTGTTTAACAAAGTAAAAGCCTAAATAAAGCATACCCCAGTAGTCGTTTAAATTCCCCCTTTACCAGCCTTTTTTCAAATTTTCATGACAGAAAATGCTAATTATTTCCCCCTTTTCACAGAACTGTAGATACCATCGTCCCTGCAGTCTGCCATGGAAAAACCGAATGTGGTTGCTCAGATCCGGCTAATCAATAATCAATCACACAGCCAGATGATTCAGAGCAGCAGCCGCCGCAGCAGGAGGCAGCGCCAAGATGTCAGCGAGAGGGAAAACAATCATTGTGTTCAATTAAAAAGCCCAAAATAAACCCTGCCATGTCAGAGGCTTCGTATTAAATTATAATTATTGACTGTTAAATCAATTATCAGTTACATGTCCTAGAACAGGTGGATTATGAGGGTTGAGGGAGACAATGTCATTTATGAAAAATATGATCACTTAAGAACTTTACCACGGTACGTTGTAATAAGCAGAAAACCAATCGTGGAGGAAATTGTGATTGAAATATAGATTCAAGATTTTTGCCATTGAACTGTATGATCATGGTAAAAACAATTCAGCCAGAAGATACTTCCTCCATCAAACTGAAAAGAAAAATCCTTCAGTTAGCTACTCTTGACCCTATGATTCAACCTATGGGAAACAGTTTGTTAGTTGTTCGTACAGTCCCCCACTCCTCCTGATGGCTGCTTCTGTACAGTGGAACACGTTAATCAAATGTGATCAACAAATGGTCATAATATTAAAGAAAAACTTCATGATGTGTTATAGTTTGTGATATATTTAGCCCTCATTCATCCAAGAATGAGCCATTGTAGTAAAGGTTTTCAGAAAAGTAGTGTTCTGGATCAGGGTGTTTGGCATTGTGGATATTTTGCTTCTTCTTCAAGTGGCTAATCAATCCAGACCAGATGGCTGTATATCTTAAATCTATAATTCTCAGAACATAATTCCTTCCATCTTAGCCACTTCAGAGTGATGGTAAAGTGAGAAAGCACAGTGGCTGAGTGGTTAGCACTTTTGCATCACACTGGTCATAGCAAGAAGGCCCCGGTTGGATTCCCAGACCTTCATGAACCTTCCATTGTGGAGTTTGTATGATCTCCCCATGTCTTGATGTGGTTCCTCCGCAGTGCTTCGGTTTCCCCCCATCACCCCAAAAACATACACAATAGGTTAATCCGCCAGCCAGGTGATTCTGGCCACTAGACTGGCTCAAGATCTGGAGATAGATCCCTGGGCGCTGTGCTGCCCACTGCTCCTCACAAGTTGCCCCAGCAGCATTGAAGGATGAGTTAAATGCAGATAATCAATTTTTCCAAAGAGATCAATAAGGTAATTGGGAAGGGGAGAGTTTAAGAAGCTATACTCCTTTTTCCCTTAGATCTCGCACTATATCTACAATGGAAATGACCTTTTTTGAATTAATCAATCAATTAACACATTGGATTCTCATTTTATTCATGAAGAGGAAAACTAATGGACTGACACTGACTTCAGGTCATTTTTCACATGATATCCAATATACTTTTGTGCTCAAAAGTCTACATCCCCTGGCAGAATATCAGGGTATGTGTAAACTTATGCATTTCATATAATATGAATAATAACAAAAACCTTTATCTCACTCATGGTTAGTGGTAGTGTGAAGCCATTTATTGTCAAAAAACCTGTTTGTTTAAACTTTTAAACCAGAAACTAGCCAAATGTCCCTGATCAAACGTTTTCAGAGAGTGCTGTATTTAATTTTTCAAGTGAGTTTTCCTCTGCCCCTGAACAATTTTCCTGGCAGTTGTTGAAGGTCATCAGATCAGGGACATTTGAGTAGTTTCTGTTTCATTATGATTTCAAAAGAGTAAACTCAGTTCTTGCACAACCACTAATCATGAGTGGAAAAAATATTTTTGTGTTATCATTCATATCAAACTGATGAGCACAACTGTATGTAACACTGTTGGTGTAAAGGTGCACCATGTCTGTTTTTATGTGAAAAATATACAGTATATTATCTCAGCTGCAGTTCGAGAGGAAACAATGATCTCTGGGCGTTAAGGGGTTTTAATGCTTTAATACTCTATTAGGTGAGAACAGTGAATCACAACTTTTATTTCCTGGTTGTATGATCTTATATCCAAGTGATGGAGTAGTAAGTTAGTGTAAAAGCTGATTAGATGGGCTCAGACGTGTTAAAGTGGCCTATCAGAAACATGGAAAAAGACAGATCTGTGTTAGATTCCGTGTCTCTGCTTGTTGACTGCAGCTGACAGCTGATCCTTATGAAACATGGTAATGAGTTATATTTGCTGTAGAAAACAATGGAGCTGATGGCCTTGTTGTTGAGGCTGCTACACACACAGTATGACGGAAAAAGTGAAAGTGAAAACAATGTGGATTCAGGAAAATTAACGTTTTGGAGCAGTTTTTTTTCTGACTCTAGCAATATCATTTTGATGTAGCACCTTTTTGGACTCTCAAAGATGCTTTCTTTGGCATTAATCATTCATTCTCCTCACTCGATGGAATGCTACTAATCTCAGCTGACCACCACTTCCTTGTATGTGCAATGTTACCGCGCCACTAAACACAGCGTACATACTGTATTGATTGTTTTTTTGGGGTTTTTCCTCGCCGTAGAGGAAAGTCTAAGGATGGGGGATACTCTAAGCTTGTTACTCTAAGTGATTTACTTATTCACGGGACATTACATCTGGTCGAGACATTTCATTCGTGTGTGACTTATTTTTGATCATTCTTGATGTCTGATATTGATTTGTTTTTGTCCACACCGACCTTTGAGATGACTTCTGTTATGATATTGGGCGTTACAAAAATAAATTGATTGATTGATTGATTGATGCTATCTTTTATCAATACCTGCCATTTGCCAATAACTAATAATCAGGGCCAGTAAAGGTGTACAAACCTTGTAACCTTGTACCTTGGCATGATAAAAAATATATAAAGTGCTCCTACTATTTCAATGCAAATACAGTAGAGAGAC
Organism: Lesueurigobius sanzi; assembly: GCA_900303255.1. Classification (NCBI taxonomy): domain Eukaryota; kingdom Metazoa; phylum Chordata; class Actinopteri; order Gobiiformes; family Gobiidae; genus Lesueurigobius; species Lesueurigobius sanzi. Next base: position 11,047 of record OMNZ01093296.1, read on the forward strand.
TTCAGTTGCTGTATTACTCTGCAAAATGAATATGCGCACCGGCCAGATGAAAAATCCTGCTGTGTCTCTGTGGCAGACATCTCAAACTACAGTATATAACTCTTTTTAATAATAATTCACTTTGAAGTCCTGAGGCACAACTTAGGAAAAACTCATTAAAACATTAGAATAGAGTGAGAATGCGAGGTGTCAGTGGGTAAAAATGAACAAATGTGTTCCACTTTGTATAAAAGGTAACCTTTTCAGCAGCGCATTTGTGTTTTTGTCGACGAAAGGTGTCCTAATCAAACGGGAGCATTTGGTCTGGGACACTTTCTCATTACTGACTTGGCATTTAGCGTTGAGTCATTTTGAACATTGAGATCTGCTCCTGTCTGCTGACTCAGACAGAGGGACAGACACATGCAGCATGTGTGGGCATTACTCAGCAGTGGCTTTTCTTTTAAATATCGGTAACAAGGGCTTTTGTTTGGAAATGATTTGACACGTTTTTCCTAATCTCAATTGTGTGTTGTTTTTTAACACTGACTTCACCCGGGTTTCAAGTGTACATTGGGTGCGCTATTATTCATGCTGGGCGCAGAGTCTTGCAGTGCTTAAATTAGTGTGGCCAGATGTCCCGGTTTACTTGGGACAGTCCCAGTTTTGAGTCCACAGGGACACAGGACAGGCTCGTCCCAGGTGGCTCGGTTTTTGACCAGTACTTGAAATTCAATGTCTCCACTGTATGTCCTGTAGGCTGGGTATCGTTCATTTTATTTTCAATAGTAGTTAACGATACTTGGTGTACGATACCGATACCTGAGCGATTTTTTCGATACCTATACAAAATTATTTGTCAGTTTAAATGACCCAAATTCATCTTATTTATCTAAATTTGCGCTGTTTTGACAAGTTAAATTTTAGTGGTTCATTTTTACCTAATTCTAACCACTAAGGCACTAAGGTGTACTTATTTTTGGTTGCTTTTTTATTTAGATTGATTGGTAACGCTTTATAATAATGGTACATAAATGAATGCATATATCATGATAAATTCATCATGAATTCACCTGAATTCATTAGGCTTCATGATTAAATAGTCATAAATTAGCTTAGTTAAAGCAATGAATTCATTAATGATAATCAATAATAATCATGATCATGATGAATGTGCCCCTTAAATTAAAGCAGCGACAGGTTCAACACATAAAACTCTTTTTTTTTTTTATAATTGTTTTTTATTAGCATATACATGAGAAGAAACAACAAGGAAGACCTGGCACCCCCAGGTGAACTCTCCTCCCAGTTTGGGATGCACTGATCCAATAACATAAATCAAAGCCGACACAGAAAAGTCGTAATACCAAACATGGACAACTCATTGCGTTTTACGCTCAACACATAAAACTCAAGTGACATATTCTCAAATATCAAGGATATATAATAGAAACATTTATAAATGGTTTAATTATTGAGTTCACTTCACACAGTTAGAAATGTCTTGTGTAAAAGTATTTACTAAATAGTTGTAGAGATCTGTTGGTATTGATCATTTACATTAAATACAATCAGTTGAATTGCTGCTTGTCCAGACTGAAATATAATCATATTCTTATTTGTCGATATTATTGCGAAATTGTATTAAGTAAGTTAGCAAAGCTGCAACGCTTTAGTTTAAGGGGCACATTCATAATGAACTCATGATGAAGTAATCATGAATTATTTTTTGCTGTAAGTTTATATAAAGTTTGGGCCTTGCCACCGTCTCTATATTCTGTGCAAAGAATTCTTGATTATCATTAATGAATTCATTGCTTTAACTAAACATATTAATTCATGACTATTTTATCATGAATTCTAATGAATTCATGTGAATTCATGATGACTTCATTCATGGAGTCATAATGAATTCATGCATGAACTCATGATGAAATATGCATCAATCCGTGTACCATTATTATAAAGCATTACCAATTTATTTTCCAATGGGATAAGAAAATTGGTCTTGTCCTTTTTTCAGTTTTATTTTCCTAATCCAAGCGAGATTATCTTAGAATCAGTAAATATTGTGATAAAATGAAATAAGCCAAATAATCTAGATGACAGCAGTAAATATGTCTAATATTCTCAAATCAAGTCATTTATACTCATGCTTGATTTTTAGTTTTGTTGGAGAACCATAAAACAGAACAATAATGGTCATTTATTCAATAAAAGTCTGTTTCTTTTAGTGTTTTTATCATTTATTTGAGCTGAAACACCTACGGCACTTTCTTTAGTGCAGTCTCAGACCCACCAGACAGAGAAATTCACTTTCTAAAGAAAAATATTTTTTCGGTGCCTGTTTTCAGTACCAATTTTTTTTTCGATACTGGTAGAACCATACTGGTATCGTTTAATGGTACCCAGCCGTAGTCCTGTATGTCGATCACAAAGTGTACACCAAGTACAATCTCAATACTGATCAGCCCATGCCACTGACTTCAGATATTCATAATCTGACAGTTTTCCTGTTCAGAATGGGAAAATAAAGCTCCCAGTTAATTTGGAAAACTAGTCACTCTGGCCTGTCTTCAATTCAACATTAGCTGAAGTACTCAAACAGACAAAGTACTACAAAATACAAAAACATTTACATTATCATATCTTTTTGTGAGGTAATAAGTTTGTTGTCATCATGCTGTTAATGTTATGAAATGTGAACGTGCTTTATTTTAGTTTTCCAAAATGTTAAAAATAGTAAAGTTTTAAAAGATTTTAATACGCATTAGCCCAGCAAAATAAAGTGCTTTTTAGAAAATGTGAATAGAGAATTAATGTTTGTGGGAGGAGTGCCTTGGTTCTTTGTTTTTCCCATTTAAAGTAGTAGTAAAGTAGTAACAGATCCACCTAACTATGGATCATGTGCTCTCACATGTGTCCTTAATAAAGATAAAGATACTCTTTTAAACATTTCTGTTATTAACTAGTGATGAACATATAAAGACAATGACTGGCTAGTGCAAAGAGTTCAGAGCTTGGTATCAAAAAATCAGTTGAAACTAGGGCTGAAACGATTCTTCGAATAACTCGAATAATTCAAGTACAAAAAATCCTTGAGGCAAATTCTCTGCCTCGAGGCTTCGTTTGACCAAGTGTAATTACGTGCATGTCTCCAACAGCGTCAAGAGCCACGTAACAGCGGAAGCTTGTTTCTCTTCTCTCCTCTTTGTTTCCACACTCATAAATTTCGTTCCAAGTCCGACCAGAACCACCAGATTAAACGGTTGGACCGGGTTCTGGTCACCAGCCCTCGCTGCGTAATGCCGGTGTGGCCATACACGTGCGTGTGCGGTGGCAGGACCTTAATATGCCGCTCTCACCAAATGTGTAAAACATATCCACAATCCACGCTTACATCGTGCTTAGATTTACATCCAAAGTCCGAACTGCAACGATGACTGTGTGTGCGCGATATAACGCAGAAGTCACCGCGACACACGCTACTTTGAGTGTCCGTGTGTGCATGTGGCGGTGATTTTAGCCCCAACTTTGAAAACATTTGTGCTGAAGTGAGAGGTGGGCATCATGTCTGAGGCGCTGCTGTGCTGTTAATAACCCACGAGACAGAACTGAAACCACTTCATTGTAATTTAGGAAACAAGTAGCTTAAATTACCAAGAGAAAAAAAACCTGTACTGTTGCTGTAAAACCTGTAAATTGCTCATCTTACGCATTTTCCAGTAATTGAGCATTTCTAATATATATTAGTAATATATATTTTCTTTCATATGTATTCTTTATTCTCAGATGGCTTATAGCAGTGGCTGCACCAGTTTTATTTATAGTTTTTTTTTTACTGTTTAGTAAAGTTGAAGTATGAAGTTTTGAAAAATAATTTGGAATAAGATTATGAGGAATAACAGACAATTGCTGCTCATTTTAAGAGGTCTTTCATATTTCACAACACACTATTGATATAGCTGTTTACAAACACAAAAGTGTAATTTATCAGAGTACTCGATTAATCGATGAAAGATTCAATAGAGTACTCGATTACTAATATTCGATAGTTACAGCCCTAGTTGAAAACATTGAGAAAGGCTACGATAGACTAACCAATCCTGTGTATTTTGAGGACGATAGATGAACTTCTCAGAAGATAAGAGTACAGCTGACAGATGCAATAATAAAATAAGTGTCAACTTTCAAATCAAATCTTCACACTTCTCTGTAGCCCTGCTCACTGTGAAAAATAAAGTGTCTCGTTACAGTGAGCTAACAGCTACTCTGTGCTTCCAATGTCTTGTTATTCCAATTCAGAATTCAACTGAAGTGTTATTTTATTTCTCAGAAAATAAACATAGTCCTTGTCAGACCAATGGCCCCTATTAAAAATAGGCCTTGAGAGATTTTTCTTAACCCAACATAACAGACTGTATTTTTGACATTAAGGTTGACATCGTGGCATGCAACTTAAAGGTTTAAAAACATTATTTTGTGTACATGAGATATTCAACAAATAAAAATTCGAGCGAATGTCAGATGTCTAATGGAAAAGGCAGTAAGTAGTGAGAAACTGGATGGGTCAGGCGCAAAAGCTAATAAAAAACGTTGATTGCTTCCTTGTGGTTGAATTTGGTGCATGAATGAGTGATTTTGGATGTCCGGAGAGGCTGTTAGTGCAAATTGGCAGATAATATATTTCTGTCACTCAGTCCAAAGGCAGCAGTGGCTATAGAGGTAGCTCCCCACCATTGAGGTCATACTTGTAAAGAGAGTAATAGAGTTTGGGATTCAAAGGTTATGAATTGAGAGTTACCATAGAAAACCACAACTTGCAGCTAGCAACAACTTAAAACATAGAAAAGTAAAGACATGAGCTCAGCTGCCAGGTCTCTACTGGTAAATACATCTAACAGACAATGGTGAAATCCAAATGCTTTTATGTGAACTGCAATGACCAATGTCTTTTGCCAGAAAGAGAATTACCATCGGTGGATTACAGCGTCCTGGGTAACACTTTATATTACAGCCCGCAGTTCCATTTGTCGGTACAGGTACCAAGAAAGTAATTACACATGTAAGTACAAGTAAGTGCAAGGTGTATCAACGATGTACAAGGTGTAATAAAGATATACCCAATAACAAATGTGCAAGTACATCATAACTAATGAAACAAGAGGGAACAGAGAAGGATAAAGAGTAAGAAGGTGGAACAAGGGGAATTATGTAACGTGCGTGTGCATTGTAACGAAAGTGTAACGACACATATACTTACATGTGTAACTACTTTCTTGTTACCTGTACCCACACATGGGACTACGGGCTGTAATCTAAATTGATACCATGTCTTGTTGGCTGCTTTACATGCCTCCTGTGGATCAAACATGTCAATACGAGATTGGATACGCTGATATTGTCGTGACCTCTTTGGGACGTACGACACCTGACTCGACAGAACATCATAAAATAACCATTGTCAAGGTTTTGGTTAATTTTCTTACTTTGACATCTTAAAACTACTAAGTTAAGACCCAAAACTAGACAAAATCGACATTTTCACCTGCCGTAGATTTGGAGTACAATTTCAAGCTGAACTGTAATGCCTTGGCAGAGGTTTGCACCATCTTATTATTTTCCTTTTTTTTTTTTTAAGTAACTGGCAAGGCATCAAACTTTTGTTTCATATTTCTTCACTGCACTCCTTCACTCCATTTTCTCCTATGACTGCCACTTGATTACAACTCTCCAAAAAGCTATTACCTGAACGCGTGTGCGCGCTCCCCACTCTTTCCCCAGCCCCGGCGCATGTCCCGCTGTGCTGCCTTTAAACCAGTCTCCCTCCTTTCTTATCTCTATCTTGGGCCCAAAACTTATTGTGGTTAACCACTGCTGCTCTCCTGTGTAATAATTTGCAATCTCGCCGTAATAATACCATCCGCTTTCAAAGTAATGGCGGTTTTTAAACGACTGCCACGCCATACACGGGGCTCTATCAGCACATAATCCCTCAGCGTTTGGTGCATCCTTATCTTCACGCTGCAGTTGGGATTTGCTTTCGCCGGGCTATACCTGTGGGAGACCAGCCACAGTGATGTAATGTCGAATTTGAATAGTATCGGGCCCTCATACCCCCTATTTTTTTTTGCCTTCCTGCCAGGCACATGCAAGTTGGCTGCAATCACATCTGAGAAATATTTTCATAAAGGTCAAAATTTTGTTCTTTCATCGACCGGAGCCGAGTGATTCAGAGTGCTGGCATCACGCAATCAGCACTGGGGCCGAGAAACAGCGTTTTCATGGCACCGACCCCAGCAGGTGTCACTTCCAGTTAATTTCGACTGTTTCTATGCGGGCGGCCAAATAAGCAATCACAAACATTCAATTGACTTCTCGGAAACCTAATAGCGCGGTAGAATTAGCAGATTTGTCAAGCCGCATGTATTTTGTATGAGTTGGTAGGGGCGCGTTGCTCAGTGGGGGATCCTTGACTCCCGAAAGATATCATTATATTTCACTTGAATACTCTGATCTCAGCACGCGAGCAGAGGTAGTTTTATAATTCTGTCTCTGGAGCTCGTGCGTTGGAGGGAGGGGGGAGGAAAATGGTGGTTGCGTTTGAGGTGAAAAAGGCATCGGTTCATATGTGGTGCTAGCTTGTATATGGTAGTACATAGTTTGTCAATGTTCCAGAATTTGGTGTAATTATTTGGATGGAAAGCAGGGGAAATTCGGGGGGAAATCATTTTGGGGAAGAAAAAAAAACACTTAACAGAAATCCACAAAATTTGAACCATTTTCCTGTTGGTGATTAGATCTTTTCATGCTCCTTTAATTTGACAGCATTCATGCCTCTAGAGCAGAGCAATATGGCCTAAAAAATATAGATATAAAATAAATAAATCTATCTATTTTTGTATTGCCCAATATCACAACAGGAGTCATCTCAAAGGTCGGTACAGATACAAAACAAAAAATTAATATCAAACGTATTATATCACAACAATATATTTGGCATATAATTGACACCTTACAAAATACTAAAAATAAAGATCACAGCTTTAGCCTATTGGTTAAATTAATTAATTATTTTTATTCATAAATACCCCTAAATATTAGGGCTGGGACGATCCACTTTTGTCCCGATCCGATCTGGATTGCGATATTTGGGGGTCGATCCCATCCGGATTGCGATACTGTATATGTAAAATATTTACCTTAAAAATGCGAAAAATGTAGGGGAAAAAATGTGTCATGTGTCCAAATGAAGTCATTTTTTAAAATCCCATCATTTATTGAAGTGTTAACATTGGAAAATGCACTAACACAACAAAATATAACAAAATGCTAACTGTTCAACATTATGGGTCTTTTTCATTTCACCTGGATCTTCTCGTTTTATTTTGCTTCCTGATGCACCATCAAGTGCTTTCTATGTCCCATTTGCATTCATTCTTCATATATTTGCAATTGTTTTGAAAATGTTTAATCAATACATTGCTCAATTTTGGCACCAATGGGGCTCCATACATTTAGCCACTATGTGCTATGTAAACACAAAACAAGATGGCAGCTGACCAGTGACGCATTTTCAACGTGATTTTGCACTGCCTCCCATAGGCCTAGAAAGACATGGGTGGGCTCATTTTAAAGCCCCAACTCTCATCTTTTCAATGTCGGTAA
>OMNZ01093299.1:0-10395 GCA_900303255.1 Lesueurigobius sanzi
AATCCATCATTCGGAAATGGAAAGAGTATGGCGCCACTGCGAACTTACCTAGACACGGCCGTCCACCTAAACAAACAGATCGAACAAGGAGAGCACTGGTCAGAAATGCAACCAAGTGCCCCAAGATGACTCTGGAGGAGCTCTGAAGTACTGCCGCTGAGCTGGGGGAATCTACATGGGACTATCAGTCATACTCTACACAAATCTGGCCCTTATGGACGAGTGGTAAGAAGAAAGCCATTATTGAAAGGAGACCATAAGAAATCCTGTTTGAAGTTTGCCAGAAGTCATATGGGGGACACAGCTACCATGTGGAAGAAGGTGCTTTGGTCAGATGAGACAAAAATTGAACTTTTTGGCCTAAATGCAAAACGGTATGTATGGCGCAAACCTAACACTGCTCATCGTCCTGAGTGCACCATTCCCAGTGTCAAATATAGTGGGGGGAGCATCATGCTATGGGGCTGCTTTTCTTAAGCGGGGACTGAGAAGATTGTAAGAATAGTTGGGAAAATGGATGGAGCCAAATACAGGGACATTTTGGAGGAAAACGTGCTAGAGTCAGCAAGAGAATTGAGGCTGGGGCGAAGATTCACCTTCCAGCAGGACAATGACCCTAAACACAAAGCTAAATCTACAATGGAATGGTTTAAAACAAAACACTCATGTGTTAGAATGGTCCAGTTAAAGTCCAGACCTAAATCCAATAGAAAATGTGTAGAAAGACATGAAAACTGCTGTTCACAAATGCTCTCCATCTAATTTGACAGAGCTTGAGTTATTTTGTAAAGAGGAATGGGCTAAACTTTCAGTCTCTAGATGTGCAAATCTTGTCATACCCCAAAAGACTTGCTGCTGTTATTGCAGTAAAAGGCGGTTCCACAAAGTATTAACTCATGCTGTATGAATACTTGTGCATGCCCCACTTTTCGGTTTTCTATTTTTTGAAAAATAACAGAATCATGTATCATTTTGCTGTTGTCTGTTACTTGTGTGTGAACTTTCAGTAAAAAAATCAAAATAAAATCTTCATGTTTATGGTTGTAAACATGACAAAATGTGCAAAGGTTCAAGGTGTATTAGTACTTTCGAGAGGCACTGTACATACCCGATACAAGTGTATCCCGATACAGCGTCCATAATACAGTACATATTCCAAAGAAACTGAATAGGTACAATAAATAGTAGTTTTTATTACGCTAAATATGTTCAGCAACTGAAACCCACAATTGCAGTAGTTGGTGAGTGTTGTGATGTGTTATGAATAAACCATGGGGTAAAACAAGCAGATTTAATTCATCTTCTTTTATAATTTGCGTATCACGATATAGGCACGTCGATGCGATACACGTATTGTCAAGTGCTCCGTAACGATATATTGCCATTACGATATACTGAGCACAGCCCTAGTCACTACCTTATGAAGCTCATTGAGACAATTACAATAAACGGTGCCAGTTTTGAAGAATTTAAAATATAAAACATATTTTGATTTATTTAGCCATTTTTGTTTCCTACAAAATTCATTGTGTTCATTCATAGTTTAATGTCTCCATTGAGAATACAATGTAAATTAGCCTATTTTCCATGTTTTGGGTTGATTGGGAAAACCAGAGAAGAAAGACACAAGAAGAACAAACAAGATCAAAAAAGACGAGAGAGCCAATTACTCTAGCTAAAAACAGCAAAAACTTTGATCTCAAAAATTACAATTGAACAGGTGAAATCACTTCAGCTTCTTGCTTGCAATGAGAAGGATTTAAATATGATATTCTTGCATCATAAAGAGTAAAAGAATTGTTTATATTAAATCACAATTTTTTTTTGAATATACAGTATATATGTATCAGTCAAAAGTTGGGATTCACTTCTTATGTATTGGCTTTTCTTTATTTTCAACACTATTCCACTGCTAAAGTGAAGGGCTAGGGTCAAATGTATTTGTATAAGCACTTTTCAAACAGCACCAACTGCCCGAGACAAAAAGTCAGAGCGAGGAGAAGAGATAAAGGAATGAATTAAAAAAGCCAGTTTAAGGTGGGATTTAACCCAAATATATATAAATTAACCTTCAGTGATTAATGAGTGAACAATGAATAATGACGAATACATGTATAGTATGAATAGAAATACAGGGGAAAAAGGAATGTATGTAAAACAGATGTAATGTCCAAACAAAAGTAATGTGCCTAGGGTGTTCCCCATCCTTAGACTACTGCTCATTTTTTGATTGGAGATGTTGACATTCAGGGGGGTGACTTCTCTCACAGTAGCAGGTACAGTATGTGAAGTGGCACAGTGTGAAACTAAGAAAACACATCGTTGCTTCCTCTTCACACATGACTTAGACCTTGGGAAGACGCCGGGATTTTAAAAGTTATTTCCTTGGTTTGAGGTCACTGAAGTTTTATATAGACTTTCCATTTAATTTGTCCAAATGAAAGAAAAAAACATACTAATTGATCCACTTTACTTGAATATTATCTATTATTATTATATTCCAAATGCAAATCTTCAGAAGAGGACCAGACAGGCAGCTAAAAATGAGTCAGTGCAATCATTTTATTAGCACAAAAACCTCACCACTCCTATAAATTGACACCTTACTCGAGACTAAACAAAATCCAACATTTGATCTCTTTTAATAAGCGCCTCTTCGAGTGCGTGACCCACTTTAATTTCCTCTGTGTCAATCCTTGACTTTATCCACATCTCCTCCTCCTCACAATGCCGGCACATGTATTTGCATTCCTCTCTGTTATGTTGTCCCTCCGCCCATTTTAATGAAAAACAGATGGGTGTCTTAGTACCACTTTGTTATTTGGGATTTTGACATAATCTGGGCTAATAAACAGACACGGCTTATGAAGAAATGCAACAGGTTATAAGGTTCGAGGTAGAGAGAAGCAACAACTGGGTGCACAAATGTATCCCATCTGCTGAACTTTTCAACCTCCAAGTACATTTTTGCCCGTTTTGACTTCTTCACATAGTTTTTCCTGCATCCACTGCCCATAAAACTGTGTTATGTCTCAGAGTCTGGCGTGCATTTCTTCCCAGCGAGTGGTGCAGGAGAAATCCTCCAAACCATCTCATACCTTTGTGATCTGTGAATGTGTTTCTAGTTGAAGCGGAGTTTTATTTATGTTGATGTTATGTTTAAAGGCTCTCGCTTTTACAACTTATTTAACCCTTTCCTTTGCCTTTCCAGATTTCTTTACACCATGGGCACCCTGTTGTTAGCATTTTCATCTTCAGGTAAAATCAGTGAAGCTTTCTTTAGTGCATTTTGTGTCATGGGTCTAATTGTTTTTTTTTCCAACAGTTCTTTCCAACCTGCTGTTCCCAGCTTTGGCTTTTGTGGCCGTGGGCGGCATCTTGTTCTTAATGACTAACATGCAGGTGCGTAGTACTAGGAGACGTTATTACTAATAAACCTTAACCGTTTAGGCTTAAACCTGAGCCTAAATAATATATATAATATTGCAGATAATGAAAGAGAGCGCGAGTAAATTAAACTGATAGTTGTGGCCCAAACACATTTTACCATTTCCTAATCTAAGAACGCCAAAACAGCATGTCCTACCCCAGTGTTTCCCAACCAGGGGTACGGGGACCCCTAGGGGTACGCGAGAGGTTAGCAAGGGGTACTTGGATTAATTTCAGATAAAAAATAAGATAAAACAATTTTTATTTTTGATTATTATAGTCAAAGAAAAGCTTTAAAAAACATGTAACTGTAAAGAGTGCGAGTTTCAGTGTATTTAGGTGTTTTTTTAACGGATAATTAGGAGTTTGTCATTCACTTTCTAACTAATCAACAAAACCATAGATGCAGGGGGTACATAAATGAAAGGCCCAAGGGGTGTGCAAGGCAAAAAAGGTTGGGAAACACTGTCTTACTCAACAGCACACAGTAATTAACGAATATTAAAATATAGATATGTTGAAATTTGGCAAAAAAACCCTCTACAGTCTCTACAGGACAATAAAGTACACCTAAAGCTGCCCACACACTACAGTGACTTTAAATCTTTTGAGATTTTAAATAGACAGAGACATGACATGAGGACATACACACACATGAGGAGTCCCACCACAGATCATGCCATGAGAGAAAGTTTTATTGAGCCACGCCTCCTCAGACTCAGAAAGAATCTGGCTAAATATCCTCTAGTGTGTGGCCTACTTTAGCCTTAGATCAGTGGTGGCCTCAGAGGTACTGCTGGGGGACCCAATGCTTGTCTGCAAAACAAGTAGACTGAAAAAAAGTTTTGAAAAAAATGTGTATATCTTTCTTAAATTCTACCACTTTAAGTCAGCATTTAGCCCACGGCCATTGCTATTTGTTCTTTTATATGTGAAAAACATTACCAGTTCTTTTGAATACAGGGAATCATTTTAAATGGGGGGCCCCTGTGGCATATTTGGAACGATAAGAGGGCCACAGCAATCCAGACTTTAGGAATGTTGCCTTAGATTAAACAACCAAACTCTGAGAATTTGACATTCAGTACATTGTTATTGTACCTTTATTGCACCGTGGTGGCACAGCGGTTAGTGCTTCAGCAAGAATGTCAATCGTTCCCTTTATTACACAATTTTTTGCAGCAACTAAAGCATTTCCAATAATATGGTTCCTTCTTGAGCCAGGACTCCCCCTGCTATATACAGTATATCTCAGTTGGACTTTCATGCTAAAATGAAGGCCATTCCCCGGTTAGTTTTATTTCACGTCAACTAGATCTGAAGGTTCATCAGCATTTTGTTTGTGAAGGTGGGAAACCTCTTTGGTGCTCGTCGCTCCACAGTCATCACACTCTACAACGGAGCCTTTGATTCTTCCTCTGCGCTTTTCCTGATCATCAAGGTGAGAGATTCATTTTTATGGACACAAAATCATGCAAAGACATTCGCGTAATGGAAGTTGCTCTGTCATTTTCAGCTGCTCCATGAGGCTGGTGTGTCCCTCCGCGCCTCGTTTCTCTTCCTCTCAGCCTGCAGCGTCATTCATGTGCTCAGGACATTCTTTCTTCTGCCGCGAAAGTTCATCCCCTACCCACTGCCCGAGCGCTACACCTATGGGTACGGCTCCTCACACTCTTTTTATTGTATTGTTAATGGTGTGTTTGAAGTGAATTTTCTTCTATGTACAAAGAAACAGAGGCTGGTTGATAGATTACTTGGCTCGCACTCTAGATCAGTGGTTCTCAACTGGAATAGCATCGGGATCAGTGTTAATTTCGTCAACTAAAACATTTCATCATAATTTTGGTCAAAATGATATTTTTCCAGACTAAAATTTGACTAAAACTAAATTAAAGGCACTTAATGAGGCTAAAACTATGACTAAAATTGCCAGATATACAAATGAAATGAAGGGACTGAAAACATGAACTTCAGAGCGTCATATGATTTCAGTCGACTGCCAAAGGAACAGGTCTGTGCTTTGTTCATGTGGAGAAGCTCCATGATGCAAAGAATCCATCCATCTTCATCCGGTGCCGGGTCGCCGGGGGCAGCAGCGCGAGCCTGGATCACACTGCACCAGTCCCTTGTGGCTCATGGTCAAATGAACCACCAGTCATTTGCTTTGTATGTAGATAAGTATTGTAAGAAATGCTTCCTGGGAAAGGCTCACGACCCACTACAAATGTGTCCACGACCTACTTCTGGATCTTGACTCACCAGTTGTGATCCACTGCTCTAGATTAAATCAGATCAAGTAAAAACAAAAAACATTGTTGCGGTTTTGTAATGCTTTGTAATTATGAAATCATTTTCTCTAAACCATAGGTCTTCTTTTTTCAAGCAATTATTTCCGCACTTTTGTAATATAGTAATAGTAATAATATTTAGGCTTAAAGATATTCCATTATTTTCCATTTTTGTAGCCACTTTTGTGCCTGAATCCACCAGTTGCTTGACATCTCTGCCCTATGCTTTTATGATAATAATTACAGTTACATTCTCGTCGACTTCACTGTCAACATTGTTCTTGTCAGGATTTCCTGTGGCCAGTCTCGCAGTCTACAGCCTTCATCAGAGAACGGCATCATAAAGGCGTCAGACGAAACTCCGCTCCAAACAGGCATCCCTCCAAAAGGTCTGCAATTACTCTTCACATGAGTAGCTGAGGCTTATAGTAATTAAGCCTTACATAAGTATCATTTGGATTTGATTTTACACTGTGCTGAGTTCAAGTCTAGATGCCACATTTCAGGTCACTAGAAACTGCACAAGGAGAAAGTTGAAGTGCATATATATGACACATTAGACAAAGATAGTTAACATCCTTATATTAAAAAAAAAAAAAGTGGTTTGACATTTTTACAATGTTTATTTATTCCCTTCCTTATTACACAGGAAGTGGCATATGTAGAGGTAAACAACTGTTGCTGTACTGGCCATATTATACCAATGAGAAATGAGTGAGTCAGAATCCTTTAGAACTTTCCCTCTATCTAGTAGGTCATTCATTCATTTATTTATTTTTTAATAAAAAATAGTTCTGCCCCCAACTTTTCTTCATAATCATTTAGGTCCTGATTACAAATGGATTATAATATGTCACATACGCTTTAAGCCCAGCACATGGCTCACCTGGGACAAATTGATTCATATTTATTGGGATGTTATTTTTGTTCTATTGAATTTGTCATTTGTCTTGTCTCAGAAAAGAGTTTCCGTGAATGCCTTTTGTCCCGGTTCTTCTTTTGGCACCTCATCTGGCTGTCTGTGATGCAGCTGAGACACTACCTGTTCATTGGCACACTCAACCCGATGCTGCAGAGGCTCACGGCGGGGGAGCCTTCGCTGGGTAAAGTTCATGATGTTACATTTGTATCTATGTTTTTTAAGAAGTGTAATTGGAGGTATTCCATAATTTGAGCAATGTGACCAGAAAGACAATGATTGAATTTGTCGCCGCAGTGAGCCAGTACATCAATGCGTTTGCTGTCACCCAGTTGTGTGGAGTGCTGTGTGCTCCCTGGAACGGCCTCATCATGGACCGACACAAGGGCAGACCAAGAGCTCATGGTAAAATGAAACACTGTACACTTCATACATTTATAGAAAATGCTTATTCTTGTTCCTGGAGTCTTCCTGGAGCCTCTATGAACACAGGCACCCTGGGCAATAGTTTAGTACAGCCATTGCCACGGGGGCCCCTGGATCCCACTTTTGGAATCAGTGGCTTAGTAGTTACAGGGCCACTGAGTTGCAGTATATTTTATGTTATTTTATATTTTAGTTTTTAATAATCTCATTGATTAAGGAATGATTGGTGAAAAGTATTTCATAGATCATGCTGTTTTGCCGTTGAGGTAATAGTTTGCTATGTATTACAAGCAGCGGTCACCAAGATAACTTGTGAAGTAGAAGATGTTTTTTACTTTTTTGGTTGTGACTCTAAAGCAAATCGTGTCATGTAGCAACATCTATTACATAATATTCTCATATTCGGTCTACAAATAACCTCAATAAGGGAAATGACAGATAAGACAATAGGGCCCGCAACACAGAAGATGCAATAACCCCATGTGTTACATACTTATGTATAAAAAGGAGAACTGAAGACACAGTAGCCAATGTAGACACTTGTTTCAATGCCCCATGGCAACCAATTATTATTCCCACTTTTTATACATTCTAGATCAGGGGTGCCTAAGGTTTTTTCCATGAAGGGCCAAAATAGACTATGGAGGGCCAAAATTAGTGGACGAAGGGCCAAATGCAATATGGTTTTACATATAGAACGATCAAATCTAAACAGATCTAGGATTAAATATTGTTTAATTACAGTGCTACTCAGTAGAACATTTTAGTGTCTTTAGAAACTATTGACAGTCTGTTCAGTCAGAGATTAATCAAAGTAGACACTTCTAGTTCTCTAAGCACCATGTCAAGGGCCAAATAAAACCTCTTGGAGGGCCGAATTTGGCCCTCCAAGAGGTATGGGCACCCCTGTTCTATATCAGGGGTCTCCAACCTTTTTTACCTCGTCAGCGACTTTAATGTAACAAAAATGGTAGAGAGCTACTGATGCTTCGAAGAAACACGAGTACCTATGGAAGTTCACCTGCAGATAGACGATAACTCAACACAGTATATGAAAACAACTGCAGTTTCCACTTTATACTTATTGTATACTATATTGCCCTAAATGTTTGAAGAGTGGGTTCAACATGTTCAGAACAAGAAGAAAACAATTCTAAAATTTGACTTATTAGGGAGGGGAAATGTAGAAAGTCTTTGGCGAGCTACATGCAAACGGCTGACGAGCTACAGGTAGCTCCTGAGCCACTGGTTGGAGATCCCTGTTCTAGATATTTCTGTAATTTCAGGGGAGAGTGAGCATGAGGCAGACCTGCGGGCCTCAGTGCTGTCCCTGGCGCTGACCGCCTTTCAGTGTGTGCTGTTTTCCCTCTGCGCCACCATCCCCAGCCTCCCCCTCCAGTACGCCACCTTCATCCTGCAGGTGCTCAACCGCTCCTTCCTCTACGGGGGCAATGCGGCCTTCATCAGTGTGGCGTGAGTATTCAACTTAAACTTAACTCAAGTAAAAGTATTGTTTGACTTTGACTGTTTGACTTTTAGATACGTGAGCTGATGAGACTGATGTGTTTCTGTAGTCAGCATCTGTCTAAAGACACCCAACATGTTTTTATTACAAATGTAGTGATAGCGTTTTTGTGCTGTAGGTTCCCATCGTGCCACTTTGGAAAGCTGTACGGCCTGGTCATGGCTCTGTCTGCACTCTTCTCCATCCTGCAGTATCCTTGTGTAACACTTGTAAAAGATGTTCTGGACGGGGATCCTTTTTATGTGAGTTCAACACAAATGATTCAATAGAAAATCTCTTGCAGTCGATCGCTTTCTTACAATTTTGGTTCACTTTCCTCACAGGTGAACATTGGCCTGACAATACTGAGCCTTTTGGCCTTCATTCACCCCGTCTCTGTCTATCTCCACTGCCGCAGTCAGGCAGCACAACGGGCCATTACAGCTGATTCTGGATAAATTGATTTGATATTGAAGTTTGTATTCATATTAAAACAATGCGATGTAGCTGTAGCTTTAAGACCAAAGAGATGTTGTGCAACTGAAGAGGAAAACGCAGGCACTTATTGTTACAAATGGACAGCCCAGTCCAAACAAAGGTTGTGTTTGACAATTGCAATGACTGTAAGGCAAAATCAACACAGGGCCAGGGGGCGTGAAAAAATCTGCCATCTGCTGGAGACTTTCAGAGCAGCAAATGTAAAGGGACACACGTTATCTCCCTGAAATTATGTGAAACTATATACCTATATAAACCCCTCCACTTGTTTGTATGCCTATGTATTGTATATTATGCTCTGAAGGGCATTAAGAATTGTTTCTGAAATATTTTACAATATACTCTTATGTACTGTCTTTTTACATTTTTATAAAGTATATTAGATTAGTACTATTAATCGTATGATTGATTTTTGATATTTGATATGCTACAACATGCAAACGAATAATAAAATAAGATTTTCATTATTGTTTTTTGCCAAATGGCGACAAAGTGCTAGATATTTTATTGCCAGCAAATCTAGAGGTTTTACGAAGTAGAGGTAAACAAGTTAACAACTTTGAAGATTAATAATATTATGTCACTTTTACTTTCAGTTGTATAGCTTTTTGGTAATGATTAGTTATTAATTGGACAACTAGCATACTAGTATGACTAGAAAAACCCTTCAAAGCAGAGCCATCAAATTAAATCTTTCTGTCTGTTACATTTTTTGTCTTGAGAAGACCAAAGACATTTATGAGATTTATCCAAATCTTAAAAAGTGCTGGATCAAAAATAAATCAGCGCAAAAACAAGAAAAAAATCCACACAACTCAGTATAGTATTTGTCTGAAGAAGTGTCTGCAACGTCACTACTGCTGATGTAAGTAATAAAACACTATTGGGAGCTATAGAGCATCACAGTCCCGTCTGTACACGCACGCGCCTCGGTGCCGGAAGTAATAATCCCATTCAAAAATTGCATAGACTTTCGGAAAAAAATGAATATCAAATGTTTAAAAGAACGATAGCAGCTAATGAGCTACGTGGAGACTTATGGGCATAAAACACACAATAATAAATAAAAATTGTATCCAAAACTTTATAAACCAAAATGTTATAAAAATATTTCACCCTGTTTTCAAGTATTGGGTATTTTCTTGCTTGTAAAATATCCGTGCTATGGCTAGCAGTTAGCACGTAGCTGATTAGCCTCCGTCGTGCTTTTAAACTCGTACAATTAGAATTTTTCGAAAAGTCTATGCAATTTTTGAATGGGATTATTACTTCCGGCACCGAGACGCGTGCGTGTACAGACGAGCTTGTGGGGGGGACTATGATGCTCTATA
>OMNZ01093344.1:0-10038 GCA_900303255.1 Lesueurigobius sanzi
TAAAACACGCATCGTATTCGTTTCCTTTCTGTCCCTCACTCACGCGCGCACGCACGCACGCACGCACGCACGCACGCACGCACACACACACACACACACACACACACACAGCGGCTACTATCAACGCACTTAACCTGCCTTTTCTGATGGATTATCGATGCATCTGACTGGTAAGTGTTGTAAAAGTCCGTCTGTCCTGATGCTACATTTATAACTTTCACTTTGTTGGCCGCGTCGGTTCTCCCAGTCCAGGCTAACGCTAAGTAAACACTAATTTCTCTCTGCACGTGGCTCTGGTGGCAGTATGCGCACTTATTGGGCACTTTTGTTTTGAGAATGAGATGTGAGAAACAAGGCAATTTCATGCATATAAATTACTCGCAAATTCGCGCATATTAATTAGTCGCAAATTGGCGATCCTTAGCACATTTTAACATAGGTCATTGTGAATACTTTTTTTTGTCATAATATCCACCATAGTCTCAAGAAATCTGAGTGAAACACTGTAACCAGCCAAAGTCATATTCCATCATCTTTTTCCAATAAGGAATATAGGAACTTCAATCCAAGTGAGTGGGTCTTGCTATTGATTTTAAACATTGATATTAATATTGATATTGGCAGAAATGTCATCCCAATACCCATTATTGACAACAGTAAAAGGAACAGCTGGACATAATTTTATCATTTAAAATGCACCAGAATGCATGAAATTACACCTGAAACCTAAAAAAAATCTCCCAGAGGCCACCGCCGGACCCCCAGCAAAGGATTAGTTTGTTTTTATTTACAATAATTTATTGTCCCTCCACATAAGAGTCCCTGAAATATGTTTTAAGAAGAAAAAAAATCATAACTTTTCAACTTCGTCACTTTGACAATGAAACATAAATACATTCATTTACAGATACATAAAAGTGAATACTGTTTTATGTGTGAATATTGTACGATTTTTTGATTTGTTTATTATGCATACATATGTTTTGAGCTGGTAGCCCTTGAGCCATTTGGTAATCTTAAGGTAGCCCTCAGCTTTAAAAAGGTTGGTGACCCCTGATCTAGGTGGACACGCTTAGAGGGAGACGAGCGAGACGAGAGGCGGCCAGCCACTGCCCCGCACCCAACTGCCCCGTTACAATAGCTCCGCGGAGATGCATCACATAAGCAGATCATAAACCCTGACTGCGGAGAATTTGAGGAGTTTTGGAAAAGTTGCAGTTACGCGTAAAATGGGTAATTACGCATGCGGATAGTGGGAGGACACCGGAGAGAGGCCATGTGGGTCGCTGCAGGTCTACACAGCCGCGCTTTTTTCCCTCTCTCACTTCTCACCGCGACGCCTGTGTCACATATGGAAGGTGCTATGACAGGTACGATGTGATTTTGGAGGTTCTTGAAACTCCCTCAAGATCCCTTTGGCTGTCACTGCTCATGAGGCTCCACCATAGATACACAATGCGTCACTCATTAACCTCCGTGGGAAACTCGCCGAGAAACTTGTTCTGCAGTGCTTAAAATCACATTAATAATAAATTTACATTATTGGACGATATCATCGTCCATCACGATGGATTCACTGTAAACATCGGCAACTGCCAATTAAGGGGCCCAACCCTAGAAACCTACACATTATTTTTGTGCTCACACTACAGTGTGTGAAAACTTCCTGAACTTTTTTAGAAATAAGGTTGACACCACTAGGGCCCTAATCGGCCCCACATCTGTTGGCTTGTCTGATTCTGGCACATGCACAGCCTTATTCCATCAGTTTGAGCCTGTGACACTCTCTTGTTTGACAAAGGTGGTCAGTCAAATGAAGCCGGCTGGTTCACCTAATGATCCCATTCCGCCGCGCCTGTTCAAAGAAGTGTTTTCCACTATAGTGCCTTTCGTTTTGCATAGTGTGAATGAAAGCTTGGTTAATGGGGTGGTGCCTGCAAGCTTCAAACATGCTGTTGTCCAGCCATTAATAAAGATGTCTAGCCTTAATGCTAATGACCCTTCAAACTTGCATCTGATATCAAAGCTCCCGCTGGTGTCCAAAATCTTGGAAAAAAATGTTTTTGCTCAGCTGAAAGCTTTTTTTGGATGAGCATGAGATCCCTGAAGTGTTCCAGTCTGGTTTTAAGAACCTCCACAGTACCAAGTCAACATTGTTTAGGGTTTATAATGATATTCTGATGTCCACTGACAGAATGGCTCTACCTAAGTGAGTTTTTGTATCCTCGTCGGTGACTTTGTTTCCTCCACAACCCCCCTGTCGTGTGGGGTGCTGCAAGGGTCCATCCTTGGGCCACTCCTGTTTTCTTTGTACTTGCTGCCATTAGGATCTATCCTCCGTCATTCCACCTGTACGCTGATGACAGCCAAATATATGGACCCACAACACCCACGTCACAGACGACTTTAGCGAATATCTCCACAAGTAAATATCGTAGAGACTTACTGTGCATTGGAAAGAGCAGGTTTGGGGCATTAAAAATTTGAGCCCACCCCTGTCCTTCTAGGCCCCTGGGGGGCGATGTAAGGTTGCGTCGAAAATTTGTGTCAAAAAGTGCTAAGTTAGCATTAGCTAAAACGGCTGACTCTGCACTTTACAAAATCGCCCAGGGTTTCAAAATGGTGCTAAATAAAAACTTGGTGTTTTTTTTGTCTGAAAACTTGACTTCTTCATTCTGAAAATGTGTCTGGTCAGCTGCCATCTTGTTTTCTGTTTATATAGAACATGGAGGACAAAAGTATGGAGGAACATTTGTGCCAAAAATGAGCACAACTATCAACTAACATTTAGGACATTTTTTTTGTTTGTTTTTTTTCTCAAAAATGTGAATATATGGAGAATAAGCACAGATTTCACATAGAAGGTCAGGTTTATCGCCATGTTTATAGAAGCATATTTTAGTGGAATAATAATCAAAAAAGTGCTATAAGCGCCTAAATTTTTTTTGTGATTTTTGTCAAAAATAAAACATTTCTACAGTAACTACAGCTTTTATTTTCCATCTCCTGGGCCAGGTCTAACCCACAAAACATTTTGTAATATCCACACTCATATTCATTGTTTTTATTTGCATATAGGAAAAGAGTGAGGTGAGAAATTCAATTTTTGGGTTGTTTTTCTGCATCTATCACGATTACGTCATTGATATGACTCTACTACAGCATTCAGATGATATCAGTTTGTTACGAAAATAAAGTAAACTGAACGGGAGGAGACACCATGGCTACGTGAGACCTAAGCTCCTCAGTAAGGACCCCATTGGAGGGGCAGAAGGGATAGCCTCTGGGATTGAGAGGGCCCTAAAAGGAAAGACACTTGTCTATAAAAACATGGACACCTCCATCCTATAAGTCCAACAAAAAAGAAGAAGGATTTAAAGAAAAATGGTGTCCAAATAGACAGCCTCTCCCACCTAATGGATGTGTGGCATGGGGCCAAAACAACCTCGAGTAGGATCAATCCTCTGGATCTCCCCGGAGAGACTGCCGGTAGGAACACAGCATGTCGGCCAAGGCTCGTTGAAAGTCATCAGTCAAGCGGTTCTCCTCCTGCGCAACCGAGCGCCCCTCCACCAGATAACCGCTCTTCTCCAAGTCTGTGTAAACGTCCTGGGCGCATCCTAAAGTGCGTGGGCCAGAGGCCCAGTGAATTTTCATACTGGTAAGGGGAGTTTGGAACCGAAAGTTGTTCTCTTTATGCAGTTTTTTAATGCTGTTATATTCTTTGCGTTTCTTGACTACCTGGGCTGGATAATCACGGTCAAAACCAATGAGTGTGGAGCCCACCTTGATTTTCTTCCTCCAACCCTCTCTCAGGACCATTTCTTTCATAGCATATTCCCGAAAATTGACGATAATGGATCTCAGAGGTGCATCCAACGGGAGTTTACCGGTAAAGGGCCGGTGTGCACATTGAATTCCCAAGTCTGAATCCTCCGGTAACTGCAGTTGAGCCTTCAAGAAGGAATCTATGAATTGCGGTACAGGGCCCCTTTCAACCCCCTCTGGCAGTCTGAATATACAGATATTATTTCTTCGTGATCTTGATTCCAAATTGATCACCTTTCGTTGGAGGGCAATACGTTCCTCTAGACCTGTATCCAGGGCCCCAGTTGCAGCCTTGGCCCAAATCTCCAGCCGGGAGACTTTAGACTCTACTTCCTCCACACGAACCGCCAGGATCTGCAGGTCCTCAGTGAATTTGTCCAGCTTGCTTGTATATTTTATCGAAATTGCTGTTGATTTCTTGCTTCAGCATGATGAAGTCTGCTTGCATCTCCGCTTTTAGCTTAGCTATAACTTGAAGTATCTGCGAGTCGCTGTTGGCTGCTAAGTCGTGGCTAACGTTAGCTTGGGCTCGCTGGGGATTAGCTTTGGCGGACAACGCTTTCCTGTTCCTCCCCTTTTTTTTTGTCGGGTATGAATTGTGTCTTCTTCGGGTGCTGAACATGTAAATCAGTCACAAATATCGAGTTTGGAGGGGGTAACCGAGACTAGATTGTTTTTTTATGTGTCCTTTTGGCGTAGCTATGTCACAAAAAAAAGCCCATTTTTCATGACCTAGCTACGCATTTCTGTGTTGTAGTATGCAATGCATACGTATTTGAGTGAGGAGACCAGCAGGCATGAGAACCGTATGGAATCAATCCTCCCAACGCGCGGCACAGGCATAGCCTCTCTGATGACACAAAAGTGACACGCGTCGTCTTCAAAATAAACAGGTGTCAAAAATCATGCGTCAAGAGTGTTTTGCCGCATTTGGTTTGAACGGGGCATTAGACTTACCAATTCACTTCCTGTTTTTAAGTCTCTTTTTAAGGCGCACTTCGGCTTTTAAGCCACTCTTTGGCTTTTAATTCACGTGTTCATGTGTTTGTTTATTTCATTTGTTTATTGTTTTTATTGTACAGCACTTTGGTCAACCGTGTTGTTGTTTTTAATAGTGCTTTATAAATAAACTGGATTGGATTGAAAGAAAAAAATCGATTTAATGCCAGTTGGAATCTAATAATGCTTTTTGATGACATTTAATTAGGTCTCAATTTTGGCATAATGGAATCTTACTGTGAGAGACTGTTGTTCACGAGAGTCCCCTGAACACCTCCTGACAGATGCAGCAGAGCCAGAGAGCGAGACGGAGTGCAGGTGGGGAGAGCGGTGTCTGGGGCTGCACCTGAACGCAGCAAGGAGAGGAAAGGGTTAATTTACGCCAAGCACCTGAACGCAGTACAGGAGAGGAAAGGGTTAGAGTTAAGATGAGATAATACTTTATTGATCCCACAATGGAGAAATTCACTTATTATAACAGCTCTTAAGATAGGATCACACAGGGGGGTGCAAAAAGTTAGGAAATGTGCCATCAAAGAAGAAATAAGTTTGTAAAACAGGTAATAGTAATAATAATAATAAAATAAAATAAAAAAAAATATATATATACTGTATATAGTAATGTCTCTTAGCATCTCTTTCTAAATAAACTATACAAGCATCTCTTAATTTACGACAAGCACCTGAACTCAGCACAGGAGACGAAAAGGTTAATTTACGCCGAACATCTGAACAACCCTGAACGCAGCACATAAGGGTTGTTCCTCGCCGTGGAGGACAGTCTAAGGATGTGGGATACTCTAAGCTTGTTATGTCCGATTTACTTATTTACGGGACTTTACATCTGGTTGTGACATTTTTTTGTGTGTGATATTCATTTGTGTGTGACTTATTTTGATAATTCTTGATGTTTGATATTGATTTGTTTTTGTCCATACCGACCTTTGAGATGACTCCTGTTGTGATATTGGGCGTTACAAAAATTGATTGATTGAAAGCTAACCTGGTGTGTGCCAGATTGATATTTGTAGCACTCTGACTTTAGTTCTACACATTATCAATCTGGGATGGCTCTTGTTCAATCCGCTCATGAAAGGGATGGACCATAGAGTGTACAATTGATATAATTGGTATAATTGGCTAGCTCTGGTCATAGCTGTGCTAGCATACAGGATTCTTTTCAGACCATTGACTTGCATGTAAACCTTTTGGCCTCTCTTTAACTCTCTATTACAAATAGTGTTGTTAATATGGCCCTCAAGTACGCACTACACTGTCCTGTTGTTTGCCTTTTGATATCTTCAACATTATTTAAGATATTAACAAAAATAACTGGCCAATCAGGTGCCTTCTTTCATGGAGATTGGCTGCAGCCTGGCCTTGCGGTCGTATGTGTGTTCACCCCGTGTGACAAGTGAGGGGCAGGCACCTTCAAGAACCTCACTCCTAATTGGGTCTGCGGTTGCCATGAGAACGTATGGCCCAAATCAAATATGGAATTGTTTTCAAAAAGTGGTTCACATGCTAGCATGAATTTGCTTCATTAGCGATTAGCGCTGAACGCAATGGGGAAAGTTATGTGGGCTATGTCCATCTCTTTTAAAAGTCTATGGGAGGGACCGTTATAGCAATATTTCAAGATGATTGGGTAAAACTCCCACTAAAACTAGTACCAGTCTACCGTGCTTTTGCAGGATCCAGTCGAGAGAAAAGCACAAACATCTCTTTGCTCCCTTTTCAAAGCAACTAAAACAGAGTCAAATGTGGCATCAAAAAGTTATTCGTTTTGGTGTGACGTCATACCAATGTCCCATCCTAAACCCCAATGCAGCCACGTCATTGGTCCCTCAAATAGTTGAGTCCAACTGAGCGTAAGTGATTGGAGCTTTTCAAGATGTATTTCCCCGAGTTTGTGAAATCATAAATCTCGCGGGAATACATCTTGCAGCGCAAGGTTACCTGAACGCAGCACATGAGAGCCACAGGACAACAAACTGGACAACAGGACATAAACTCAGTGCACAGGTGAGGGGCATTAATTACTAAATTAAAACAAAAAATAATTAAATTATTGCATCTAAGCCCAGGTAATTAGGGGGGGGGGGGTTCAGATGTATTCACTATAACCCCCCCAAACATGACAAAATGTGCAAAAGTTCAAGGTGTATTAGTACTTTCGAGAGGCACTGTATTTATTTATAGTTTTAGCAGTCTGGGTCCTCCATACTCGGGCCACAAATATCATTACCCCAAAGATTGGTCATATTGTCCAAAATAATCATTTAAAAAATAAATAACAACTCATCAAATGCGGCCGGTGCTACACCAGTGATAGTCATTATCATCTGTTTGTCCCTCGCGCTTGAGAACATTCCCACGTGTAACTGACCGCTCCATCCATGTGTCAAACCAGTGCCAAATGAGAGCAGAAAATTTGGAGAGATAGGACTCAGCGAGCTACTGGTACTGTAGCTTGCGATTGACGTAATGGGCACCCCTGGAGGAGTAGAGAAAACACTCAAAGGGCCGCTGAGATCGTAAAACACCTGCAGTAACACTTCTCTCCTCAGCGGCTCTGTGCGGCTGTGTGCTGTTTTCCTGGGCTTTTCCCATGTGTCTTCCCTGTGTGTGAGTGTACCATGTGATCGAAAGTTGCTTTAAATTATTAGATTTGAAAAGATGAAAAGATTCTACAGAATCGGCCCCTTTCGGTTTACAGGCCTGATTTTTTTACACAAGCTACATCAGATCGTTCTCAAATCCGCCCTTTAAATAAACATACAACGTTTTTGGCAACCAATGTGTTAAAGCACTGAACTGTGACAATTTGCTGAACGCTCTGAAAATGTTCAAACCTTTTCTGTCAAAGAGATCCTCCTGAGACGACAACAACTCCTCATGGTCCTGGTTCTGGGAGTGGAGCAGGACGCCCACAGAGACCTCAGTACCCGGTCTGGACTGTGGACTTGGTCTGGACTGTTTAGGGGATGTCCTGGACTCATTGGACTCATCTGAAACAGAGGACAAGGTCAGATTGAGATGGAGGAGAGACAAAAGATCTACCCCAAAAACTGCCACTTTAAACCAGAAATGTTTTGGAGGAAATGGTCCAAAAAGGAAAAAAATAAAGGAGACATATGCAGAATTGACTTTTTTTGAGCTTTTAACCATGCTCCAACGGTGTTCCCTTGTCAAAAACAGACCTGGACTAGAATATAAGTTCACACAGTTTTGACTAAATCCTGCTTGCATTTGTTGGTTCATGTGGACTTCTTCTACAGTTCTACAGCACTTCGTGGTACAATTACATCATTGTTCAAACGCTCAAACTATCCTCCACATTTTTAAAGCCAATAATCCAATATTGGATCAGTTTTGAGCCGTTCTGTCTTATAGCATGGACACAGAAACTCCATCGCACTGCTAGCCACATGTTTAAATCAAAGCCAATTGATTATTTTTACAATACAATTCCCACTCTTGGCTATAGGCCAAATACTCCTCAGCCCTGGCACTAGTCTGTATGAACATCGTGTAATCTTCACATTCTTCAGGCATTATTTGAATGCATAAAATGTAAAATATCAATACCCAGATATCCTAATGAAAGTTTTTAAGCCTGTTTTTAATATTTACATGTATATGTCCACTTTAATGCTAGATGTTGCAGGTAAACACTTTAAACCCTAATATCTTACTTTTAATGTCAAAGTAAAAAATTGACCAAACTCAGCCTTTAATACAATGTTTATTTTGTGGATTTGAGATTTTGTCTGAAATCACGACATCATGGCCGTGCTTCCATGAGCCCGTTTACATGGACTACAGTTTCCTGGTTTTCATAGGAAGTTTTAATATTCCGGTTTTGTCTCTGTTCATATAAATGCAGTTTCCCGATTATAATAACCCGAAAATAGCAGTTGCCATGAATATGCACACCATTGGCTTTTCTATCCCTTCTCTTCTTGATGTAATATGGCAATGCGGTTAACTGCTTGTACTGCATGTATCCTAAGATTTTTTCATCTTAGTCACACGCTGTAGCTAAATCAGTGGGGACAGTAGCTAAAATGAAAACTTAGTGCTGCAATTTAATGAAGGTGAGCTGCCTATCGCCAACCTGTCACACTCACACACATGTGACTAGTGTGTGTGGAATTAGCACTGGCGCTGCAGAGGAAGCATGCGCACGGACGTGTGTGCTACTTGCGGAGAAATGGACTGGTTTCATAACTTGATGAAAAGTTATCAAACAATTTGTTGAATGAAAATGAGAGAGCACAGTTCGGAAATCGCTGTGGTATTTACAGCGCGAAGGGGCGTATGCATTTTCAGTCTCTTCAGCGCTTGTAACAACGGCAGCGATGTTTCAGCGACTAAGTAGAAAAAGCTCACTTTGTCTACACAGTGGTGACTTCAGCGTATTGTAAAATACAAAGCCACCAAAGCCTCCCTGTAGAGGGAGGGAGCGCGGTGACGGTACGCCATCGAGACCAGAACGGGGAATGATGAATTTACATGCAGGGGATATGTTTATGACATAACGCCTCTACTCCAGCACCTGTCTGTAAGAGGACTGATGGGCACATTTCAGGCTATTCTTTATGCGCAATGGGGCGGTTAGTCAATGAGACTATGGCGGTTAAAAATAGACTATGGCGGGCCGCCATAAACTAATACATTGGTGGGAAACTCTGAATGTGAGTTTCCCAATTTCTCAGTTGACATATGTGACTCGCCACTGAGACCAGGGGTATAAGTTGGAAGCAGAAGAACTGCGCAAAAGAGCAAAGAAGAGGCAAAAATTCTTCAGTCTTCATCTGTACTCTGTAGTTGAAATGTAGGACGTTTCGATCTTACTCCAAAGATCGTCATCAGCTACTGAAGGCCTGGAGCACGAAGTGGGTTTATAAAGCTAGTAGACCAGCAGGAGGAGTCAGCCTCTGAGCCCCTCCTCTCTTAATGCTAAAGGTAAAGTACTTAACGAGGGTCCATTGTCCCCCTGAGCTCCTCTCTAAGTCGTTGATACTGCCTATGGCCCTGCTGCTCTCAGGAGTACAGGCTCATTTACATGACAACGAGTAGGTTTCGCTCTGAGGTTGTTATTGCCAATTGGTTTTGGTCTCAGTAAGCTATCATAAATTGGATCCAGGTGGTAGCGCAGACCTCCATTGCGATTCATTGCTGGATTTTCTTTTTTAACAAAAATGG
>OMNZ01093364.1:0-13729 GCA_900303255.1 Lesueurigobius sanzi
TCCACTAGGGGCAGCTCCAAAAAGACCTTCATAACATGTATTCCTATGGTGACTTTACACGTGTCAAAAACAGCTTTACAGCCTGGCTCCTAATACTTTTCTTATTTCTAAAGGTAGCTATACCCTCTGTGATAATGCTCAGAGGGAAATGGAGTCTTTAATGTTGTTAGTTTTTGTTAACTCGAATTTTAAAGTCTTGCATATCTAATGAAGCTCATTCTAATGATTTGTGACGTCACACGCTCCCGGCTATAGGCTAACAGAGCACCGTGCTGACGGGGCGGGAGCAGAGAGGGCGCGGTTATGGCTAAACTACACGCCCAGGAGGCTGAGATACAGCGAGCGCACACCTCTTTTACCCTTTTTAGGACTATCCACTAGGAGGCAGTTGCGCCATTTTGATTTCACCCATAAGCGTGGTCAGCCAAAGTGAGGCTTAATACACGTTGTCCCTCTATTGTTTTAACTCATTGGTCTGTTCATGTTGACTTCTGCTTCGTTTTCTACTTCCTGGTACAGTTATGCCATTGTTCAAACCCCCAAACTGTCCTCCACATTTTAAATATTTGTTCAGTTCTGAGCTGTTCTGTCTCATAGCATGGACATTGCAACTCTGTAGCGCTACTAGCCACATGTTTAAATCAAAGCTAATTGTTTATTTAACCATGTGATTCCCACTCTTGGCTGTAGGGGGCGATCCAGCCCCAATCCTCATCCGCCCTGGCACTACTATTTATGAACATTGTGTAATCCTCATTATTTGAATTTATAAAAAGTAAAAGATCAGTGCACAGACATCCTAATGAAAGATTTCATGAAGCTGAAATATAATAAATGAGTACTACTGCAATGTATAAAAGCAGTTTTAGAAGTATATTTTGCTGACAATACTAGGGCTGTGATAATAAACCATAATAACCACGATGAAAAGAAGTCACGATCAGTTGATTCCAGCATTTCTTTTTCATAATTTGCATCATCACTTTAAGAAGTCCGTTCAACTACGGCACATAATTACTGTGATAATATTGTAAAATGTGTCCAAGGAAATTGTGAGACAGTATTTCCATATCCTCCCATGCTTAGACAATATTGAATTGTATAAAAAATAATATTAAAATCGCAAATCGAATCGCAATTTCTGTCAGAAAAATCTCAATTAGGTTTTTTGGCAAACTCGTGCAGCCCTAGTTAGAGTAACAAGTGATTAAAGAGTCAACATGAAGATACAGCAGTCGCACTAGGTTAACAATAAAACATGTATTTTATCGCTGAGTTAAATGGTTAGTTCACTCTCTTTTGTAATTCTTTAATGTGTGCCCTAATTAAACAAAAACAATGGGGCATTTGGTCGAAGCCCTGTACCGTGTGGAACAGTGTGGAGTCGACCATGCTTTTGTGTCCTTAGTATCTAGTTTAACAGTTGCTTTGTATGTGTTTTGTCTTTACGCCTCTGTAGGAGTTTAGACCAAGGTCATGAAGGTGTGATAATTCTGCCTGTAGCATAAAGACAACTCATTCAGCTCCGTGCGCAGTGTTGAAATCCCTCCATTGGTAGCGGCACAAATAATACAAATTGTAACTTTTCTCTGCGCAAACACCCAGAAGTCGAAAGTGTATCTTAAACCTTATCTATGCCTGTTCTTTTTTCCCATGGGAATTTGACCCCCGAGTCATCAGGCTCCTTTGTTTCCCTGTACAATGTTTTAACTTTAAGTTCCCGGCTTTAGGTACCTACAGGGGCTTTGTGAGCTGCTTTAAGAATCACTGCTGAGCACAGAAGAATATGAAAGCCACAGCACCTCGACTGGCGCTAGCGTCGTTGCGTGTCAATAATGAAATGGGACAGTATGTAACGCGAGTAGGTCCTGGCAGGGGTTAAAAACAAAATGTTGAAAATAACACCATGAGCATCAAAGGAGCAGAATGTGAAGTTGTCTGATCCATCTTACCATCAGACCCAGCTAATATTAGCCATTAATTAATCATACAAGGTTATTGTTGAAGCTCAGTCTGATCCTTGAAAAAAAAAACTAACTATCTGCCTCATGCCCTCCTTGTTACAAAGAACTTGCTCCCTTCATTTTAAATATAGGTGGGCATTTTTAGTTGTCTTAAAACACTGAAGGACAGCCTTGTGCATCTCATTTAGTCAGATAAGTTACAACCCGATATCTCAGCCGACTGATATGAATATGGCCCATGTGCATCATCATCTACTAGTCTGCTACTGTAACTCTTTTGTAGTAATCGTGTTTTATTCATTCATCTAAGTTTAACAATGAGTTGAAACTATTGGCGGACAAACCATTTTCGCTGCAGAGCCAACATCCACTCAGGTGTTCACACGTCTGGAGCTTGCTCCTCGGGCCGAGTGTAGTGTTTCTGTGAGGTTCACTGGGATCCTGGTGTCTTTAATGAGCAGGTTTAGGACCTGAGGACAGCTGCTCCTGTTTCTACTGTAATAAATGGCCGGCACAGCGCTCTCGGCCTTTGCATATCGACTATCCAGGCTTCACCCGCCCATACACTGCTGCTTTCTTATGTCTTCCCAAACAACAAAGTACTTTTCTGTTCAATCAAGAGTGTTGGTTTTGTTTTAGAAATGATAAAATCTGTACTATAACTTAAGTACAGGTTTAGTATTATTATTCTTGACTCAAAACTACCTCCATTCATACATATTGTTTTGGTTTTTTTGTGCTTTTTAGTGGCGTTGAATGCCCATGTTAATCTCCAGAGCAAAGCATCTATGTGTCTTACTCTATTGCCTGCTGTGTTTCCCAGTTTTATTACTTGAAACAATTGAGAATGATGACATCGGGAGGAAAACGCTGAAGATCACAGACTTCGGCCTGGCTCGGGAGTGGCACAAAACAACAAAGATGTCCGCCGCTGGCACATACTCCTGGATGGCCCCCGAGGTCATTAAGTCATCCCTCTTCTCCAAAGGCAGTGACGTGTGGAGGTACGGACACAGGCGTACTCTGTTACACCTGCCCCATCTGCCCTCATTTGTCCTTCTGCTGTGAGATCTGAATTGATGTTGTGTTTTTGTAGCTATGGCGTCTTGCTGTGGGAGTTGTTAACGGGAGAAGTGCCATACCGAGGGATTGACGGCCTCGCAGTGGCTTACGGTGTTGCAGTCAACAAACTCACGTTGCCCATCCCATCCACATGTCCAGAACCATTTGCTAAGCTCATGGAAGGTGAATCATACTTGAGTCTGCACAGAAACTAAGGATTACAACTAAAAATGTTTTGTTGTAGCATGCTAAATCTCCTTTAATTATAGATGAGGGCTTACTTGCAAAGATTACTGGATCACCTTGTAATTATGTCCCAATAATACAGCGATTGTCATAATCTTACCTTGACACGCATCAGCGGATTGTGCTACACAATACTTGACGTGCTGTGAATGGTGTTCTGCAGAATGCTGGGACCAGGACCCCCATGTGCGCCCCTCCTTCTCCTGTATCCTGGAGCAGCTGTCTGCCATAGAGGAGGCTGTGATGGCCACCATGCCCCAGGACTCCTTTCACATCATGCAGGACGACTGGCGTGTGGAAATCCAAGAGATGTTTGATGAGCTTAGGACCAAAGAGAAGGTAATGGCATGAAGATGTGTAGTGTTGGTACATGTTTAAGCCATGCACAACTTCAGCAGCTTGTTCTTGGTCATTCTAACTTACTGCATTTTGTATTGCTTATTGGCATGTACTTGAATACACAGTAGTATTAATTCATTGCTTCTCACTGGGGAAAGCTTAAAGCGACTTTAAGTTTAACTGGTTGCATTGAGCGAGCAGACTAATCTCTGTTTAACAAAACAACCCATTAGTGTTGAGGCGTTCAGCGGACTTCCCCTTGTTAAGACCTTAATCTGCTTCTGCACAAGTCCCCCGTCACTGGCTTAAAGGGGGGTTCATTAGTGTGTTTGAGAAACTGCAAAATCAGCAAAGTGGATCAGCCAATGGTAGGCTGAATCATAGCTGGTTTAGTTAAGCTTACAATTCATTGTTATATCACGTTATCAAAAACAACATTGTCAGCATTTAAATGTACTCTTTTGGTGCATGAATGTCAAATGACAGATCTTAGATTGATTCATGGTTCATTGTAAACATCCAACATTCTCTGCACAACTCGAGCAGAGTATTTAGTGACAACAACAAAGCTGGAAAGATTGTATTATTGACAAACACTATTTTCCAAGTTTTCCCTGAACAACAAAGGTTCTGTGCCGGCTGTGTGTTCTGCACGTTCTGTGGTTGTAAATATGCGTCTGTTTTAGGAGCTGCGTTCCAGAGAAGAGGAGCTGACAAGAGCTGCTCTCCAGCAGAAGTCTCAAGAGGAACTGTTGAAGCGCCGGGAGCAGCAGCTCGCTGAGAGGGAGATCAATGTACTCGAGAGAGAGCTCAACATCCTCATTTTCCAACTCAACAAAGACAAACCCAACGTGAAGAAGAGGAAAGGAAAATTCAAGCGCTCCCGCCTCAAACTGAAGGATGGGAACCGCATCAGCCTG
Source organism: Lesueurigobius sanzi (assembly GCA_900303255.1). NCBI lineage: Eukaryota > Metazoa > Chordata > Actinopteri > Gobiiformes > Gobiidae > Lesueurigobius > Lesueurigobius sanzi. The sequence continues at coordinate 4,532 of OMNZ01093364.1, forward strand.
CCCTCAGGTACTCACCAACTGTTTATATTAGACAGCAATGGACCTCGAGTGCTACTCAACTTAATCATATGTTTTCTTTGGTAACCAAACCTTTTTTATCCTACAAAGGTCCAGCTGCAGTTCTAAAGAAACTATATGTCATAGTTTAAAAAAATTTCTTAAACAGGACTGCTCTGCAGCCTATGAACCTGAACCTGATCTGGCCCAAGGACACAACCAGAAAGGCCTGAGATTTCCCCTGATGGGAAAATACCCTCCACCCTTAAATAGCCCAAAACAATTCACAAGATTTGCTTAGATGTTACTCACTGTGACATCTAAGCACGTACAACTGTACAGGTACTGTATTACCTGTACAAGTACTGTATTACCTGTACAGGTACTGTATTACCTGTACATACTGCTATTCTCTTCAAATATTGACACTGTTAAACACAGGCCTAATCCATATTAGGCCTTAAACCAACACAAAACCAGACCAAAGTGATACCTCTGCACTCTGAAGTCAAGAATTGTATTTGGGTTTGTAAAAGAATAACTTTATGATTGTTGGAAAAGACATTTAGATATTGATGAGTGTCTACATGGGCCACCCTTAACTCCTGCTATAGTTAAACTATGTGCAACAGACTAGTGCTAATGCGCCTGTATGTTTTGCAGACTTCCAGCACAAGATCACGGTGCAGGCGTCGCCCTCCATGGACAAGAGGCGGAGTTTACACAGCACCACCTCGTCTCCCCCCAGCAGCCCCACTCTCATCCCACGGCTGCGGGCCATTCAGCGTGAGTGTAACGTGTTGTGCCTCCGCTCCAGACGGGTCAAGTGCATAAATCGTAACTCAGTCAAATCTTTGAGTCAACAGCAACGACTATTTGGAAAGTTCCTACAGTGCTCTTGCCGCCACACTTTATGGGAGCAGGGACATTCACACTGAAAGGGGCGACGCAAACAAAGGGCCCAGAGCCACAACCTGTCAGCCAGTTGTTTGAACAGTTTGATAATGGCTTTAGTCACGCACCGATACCCTTGCAATAACTGGGAACAAATTCCTCCGGCGCATTTTATAGACGCTTCCACATCTGACGTTCCAACACTGGCCGTGCCACGATACGCTGTCATTAGATGGACCCTTAAGCGTTGATACAATACTTCTCTAAACTCTTTTTCTCTTTGCATATTTCCTTTTATTTCATAAAATATTCAATTTTCAAAGTGAAAGGTGAGCGTTCTATTGTGCAAAAACTTTTGATACACACAGCACAAGATCAGAAACTCCAGCAAAGTAAACCAAATCTTATGTCTCATTATGTCAGATTAATGCCCATTTAACCAAAACATGGGCCGTACAGAGCCATGCTCCTGCAATAAACTAATAAAACAAAAAGATCTAACAGAATCACGCAGACACAGCAGATTGAAAGTTGAAAAAACAAAATGCCTTTTTGTTATGTTTCCAAGTGATTACAACAATGTCCATGATTACACTTTTAGGCACTATGTTATTTCCATCCTATTACCATGCTGTAAAGTAAAGTTCTGACTTTGGCTACTTTTTGCTCAATGTCAATCAAATAAATATGTTTGGCTAAAGACAAGTTGTGAAAAGTTATAAATCCTTTCACAATATGCAACAAGCAAGTGTCTATATGTTCTGATTGAACTACACCAGGGATCTCCAAGCAAATCAAATTTCAGATGCATTTTTTCATTCTGAACTAAACATCTCCAAACATTTAGGTGAATATAGCAAAGTGTAAAACAGAAACTTTCTTTTATTGTGTTGAATTACATCTTGGCTCTTTAGACCGATTTACACTTGTGTCTTCCGATCATCGCTGACCGTGGCCTAAATGCGAGCAACATGAATAACTGATGCTGATGTTTTTTGCTGTATTCCATGTTTTTGCCACATGCACCGTTCATGCCAACCCTCCTCAGTGACGTCCCACATTCAGAGGCACACTATGTATGTTTACCAACAGGACGTTGACCTGACCAGCGAGCTCTGTTCGGGGTTCACCTGCCAAGGCACGTAACAGTGGTGTGGTTCTTCTGATGGCGGTGGCTAACATAAAAGTCCTCACACTGTGCAGGACGTGGTGCTTTGAAACCTAACAGTTTCCCCCTCGCTGGTGTCTGTGAGAAAATATTAAACTTTTACATGGCTTCATTCACCTTGTAACATGACGACTAACAATTCAAAGGGTTTGACATGTGCTTTGACTTTTGATTTCCCTAAAAGTGTAATTTGCGGTACAGAAAATCAGCCTCATGTCTCATTCTAGCTGTTAATGTGTAGGGGTTGAATTTACAGCCTTATGTTGTCTATTCAACAGTTACTAAAGATGAGAGCAATCGAACGTGGGGCCGCAGCTCCCTCTTCAGGCCGGAGGAGTTTGATGATGTGAAAAAGGGAATTAAAAAGAAAGGACGGACATGGGGCCCCAGTTCAGTGCAGACCAAGGAGAGACCGACTGCTACAGAGAGGTATTGACCCCACACCCCTAATGTTTCCAGTCAGATGCCTGTCAGGTTTGTAATGGTTTATGTTGGGCACGGCTGATTACAGAGTGCGACCTCTCTCCGATGGCAGTAACCCCTGGTCCACCAGCCTCATGAAGAGTCAGAAGAATGTCCCTCTCGCTGCCCTCTTTGCTGAACAAGGTGAGCAGATCACACAAAATATGTGATGTTGTCAGTCCACTCCGGTTCTATTCATTCTTAATATGTTGGCCACTGTATAATGTTCTCATCTGTTCGCAGCTGGACTGTGTAAAGATGAAATGTTTGCCCTGGAGTTTCCTGACAGTAGCAACAAACCAAAGCAGCTCAAGTTCCCCAACCAGGTGTACATTGATCTACCTCTGTGGCGGGACGAGCAGCAGCCCTATCCTACTGGACAAAATGGGACAGGGGACTCCAGCGTAGGACCAGCGAGTCCAAGTGGTCTTTCAGAGACACCTGAGGACCCTTACACCACCACCTCCACCTCCTCTGCCTCCACCACACCCCAGCACACCCCAACCAACAGCCTGAAGAGGGCAGCTGCTCGCCGCAAAACTGACAGCGTGCTGTATGGATGTGGCTCTCTGCTCGCATCTGTTGTCCTGGGATACGACCTCCGAGAGGCGCTAAAGAACTCCGCCCCCACAGAGGAGTCAGAGCCTCAAAAGGAGGAGAAGAAGAAGAAGGAGGGCCTTTTCCAACGTGCCACTAGGTTTCGACGTAGCACCTCGCCGCCAAACAACCGGCCACGTAAAGATGAGGTCATGCCCAGTCACAGCCCTGCCCCCTCCCCTAATCTGATCTCCATATCAGCCATCACAGAGTGCAACTCCACCAAGTGCCTTCTACAGTCTGAGGCAGAGGTCTCCCAGACCAGCCCTGTGAAGGACTCGACCACGACTAACTCACACTCACAAGTGTCCAAGCAAAGCCCCTCAGTGTCTATAAACGGTCAAAGCCACAAGCCCCCAGTCCAGCAGCCGACCACAGCACCAGAGGTCAGCAACAACAACCCAGCCACACGCCTGCGCCGCAAGAAGTACAACCACCACATCAGTGAGTAAGCCACTGTACTGGAGCCACAAACACTCCATGGACCATAAAAACCTCTAATACTTCTTTATTACTGTTATTCCTGTCTAACTGACCTCTGTTTGTGTTTCAGCAAATGGCCCAAACACACTTTCTAACCCTGTGACTGTGCAGAAGAAGCAGGAAAAGGAGAAGAATGGTGGAACAGATGTGGCGCCCCCTGGTGGAGAGTTGGGGCCCAAAGCACGGCCAGTGTCTTTGAGAGCCCTTCTGAGGGGCCGCAACAAAAGCTACTCTCTGGGCCACTACACTGGAGAGAAGGCAGCACAGAACCTGAGCATGGTCCTGAGCTCAGAGGTGTCTGTGGGCTGCTCTCTGCTGGACATGGACACTGAGGGCCAGAAGAGGGACTGCACTGTGCCCCTCTGCCGTATCCAGAGCTCCCCTGGCAGAACCTCGGTCTTTGAACTGGAGAAGGAGTTCCTCTCATAGATGCTGTGAAGGAGACTGGACCAGATGTGCTGTAGAAACAAGCTGTTCAGTAGACTGTAGAAGGGTCTCTTGGTTATTCATCAGAGTGTTAGGGCTGGAGGATCAGCTGTTCTCCACTGCCACTTCTACTGATGGCTTTCATCTTACTCTCTTCTGTTAGCGCAGCTAAACGTTGACCGCAGCTGCACATTTTGCAACACAAAACCCTCACCTTTATATTTATATATATTTTTATAGGTAATTTAATGAAGAAACTCGACTTACCTTAGCAGAGTCGCATGCCTATGCTTTTAGATTTTGACTTGAGAATCATGCGTGCATGTACCCTAAAATGTTGAACAAATGTCTTTCTTGTTGTAAATATGTTTTTCGTTCTTATTTCTCTCAATGCTGCAAGCTGTTTGTGCTGCATGTGCAGTGCAGTCTGTACGGGTGCCTAAACCTGGTCTTCCTAAAATACCAGCGTTACTACTGTTACGTTCACACTGCAGGCCAAGATGAGCTAAATCCATATTGTTGCCCGTGTGTGACATGTATGTGATCCTTTTATGACTGAACAGATCCAGCCCATGAAGTCTGAGTGAAGCCGCTCACAGTCCACTGGATCCCACTGCTGCACGTTTCTCTGTACAGATCCATAATAGGCCATAGACCAAAAACTGTCTTCCTTCTTAAAATGATTAGGTTGTAAACTTTAACATTGTTAGATCAGCAACACTGTGTTTCCACGTTAACTTCTGAAAAACAGTGCACTGTGTGACTTTTTCTTTTCATTCAAGATGCATCCTGTTCAGGCAGTGCATCACATACAAGAAATGGAGCATTAAAGCCTACAGTCTGAACGTAAAGCCTTCTATTACAAATCTGGATGAGTTTGTACTGACCTTTGGGTCACATGTTTCTAATATAGATTTTATAAAAGTATTAGAAATAGAATTTATCTTTTGTACTTTATTTTTGGTATGGTCAATGTTAAGATTCTAGTCACTGAACGATTGCACAGCCTGAGCGTGGTCATAAACCTAAAGCAATAATGTCAGACCTCTTAAATGTAATTACTCTGACAAACAAATGCATTTATAAAGTGAGTCAATGTCTTGGTGCCTTAAGAAAATGCTCCACGGAGTTTACCTAAACGTTTACATTCAGAAACTGTCAATCATTTTGATTCTGATCTTTGATGTCCTCAGGATAAACGAAGGGCTCACTGCTGTATGTTCTGCTCCAGGTCCTTCCTTCAAAACAAATGTCTCTTCACGATTGATCTTGATTTATTTCTACACATTCAGAGCATTGATTTCCAAATTGTGTAAATATAATTTCTTGGCTGTGTAAATGGTCTTTTGCTGATGTGGAATGTGAACTGCTCTGTATTGTAAGACTGTCTATGTTGAGGCCCCACGGATCAGCAGCGGTTTTAGAAGGTGTCGACTGTAACAGTGGAGCATGGCCCGCTGATGACCACTGTGCCTATGACATCACACTTATCTGTAGCAATAATGTGAGGCTGTTGGGACCAAATTACTGTCCAAGACTATGGCGTCTTTCTCCAGGACCAAAACCACTGATCCTAGCTGCTATTGTGAACTTTTTAACTTAATTTCTCAGTATAAAATGTAATGAACAACCCCTCATTGTGAGCAATATTTTATATTTCACTGACATGAAATCAGTGATTGGTTAACTTTACAGTATTGGTTACTTCTCCACTGATTGATCAAGAGTATCAACATTTTAAATAAATGCTAAATTAAGCTACATGTATCTGTGTTTCATTGGGTTTGAGAGGAGACTTTTGGAGTCCTATTATGTCATGGGTAATTTCACACAAGTCCTATATTCAGCAAATGTATATTTTTGAGCCTCTAATACTTCTCCACATGAAAAAACATTCTGGGCCATTTCTTTCTCAAGAATTCAAAATCTTATTTCTTTTTTTTTTCTGGACAGCACCAGACACTGATCATTTCAGTCCTCAAGTTGGCGTTTCTACACATCATTTCTTGCTTGTTGCTGGCGACTTCATCATGGTAGCTGCAGGATATCAAATAATAAAACTGTATTCAAATTGCCGATGCCAAATTTAAGACCATAAAAGCATTACATTAAATAAAGTATTCATTTTTGAGGGCCATGGCTGTACATTTTATTTCATTGTTTACTGTATCCAGGATTTAGACCTGATGAAACAGACCTGTTCAGCAAAGTATTTTTTATCAGATTCTTCTGACTGGATCAATGCCCTCTTAAAAAACAAAAAAATCATTCCATAAACTGTCCAGCTAACCTTTTGCTTATTATCATTTTAACTAGCATCTATTATAACTTAAATATGCTTCATCTATAGTCAGTGAAATGAGAAGGTATTTTGTTGCCTGTTTTCCTTACACCTACAGAAAGAAAGCAAGTCGACTTTATTTGTAGTGTCTTTCACAGAACAAGATTCACAAAGTACTTTATAGATTAACACAACACAATACAATAATAACAAATACATTTCGAATAGCATTATAATCTGTAGTGTGAGCTGTGCTGTATCGATCATTTTAAAAACAGGAGAAAGTCTGGTTGAATAAGTAACATTTCAATAGACTACACTATGATGTAAACGAAGAAATGCATAATCCATATTCATTATCTGTGTCTGTAACATTCTTGCACAATCAATGTGAGATATACACCTGTAAAACATTATGACCACAAGGGCGACCGCCTCATAGTCACGTGATGCGGTGGGACATGGAGGGACAGGTACGAGAAATGAAAAAGTATTACATGAAGATTAGTATTGTAGTATTTCCTTTGCTATTTTGGCCCAAAATCATACAAACAGATAGAAATAGGTCACAGAATATTCTAATTAGGAAAGTTAGGACACAATATTCTACATCGTATGCAAAATTTTGATTTTTAATGCCCCCATAGCATATATTATTTCAAAAAAAAAAATGGAAACATTAGATTAAGCAGAGGAATGGAGTAAAATTCAACAATAACTTTGTAAAACAGACAAGAAAATACAGAAAATGTCATCAAAACAGGCAGCTGAATGCGCTTTGGGCCAAACCTTTTGTATTTTTTATGATTTCATGGCACGATCAAGACATTTAGATTGAAAGCTGACCGGAAACAATGCTTTTCCGTGATATTTAAGCCCTTCATTTTGGCACAATCCATTGAACGCAGGGATGTCAAACATACGGAGATGATTTCCTCCAGCCGTGACTTGTAGAGCATACATTAGGAGTTACCCTAATGACCACTGACTGTGAAATGGGCTGAAGAAGCAGCTCCTGGCAGTGTGTAGTGGTTGTGTCCTCCAGTGTGTGTGTGTGTGTGTGTGTGTGTGGGTGTGTGTGGGTGTGTGTGTGTGTGTGTGTTTCCTTTGAGGTAGAAAAGTGCTTTATAAATGTGACCTTTTACAATTTCAGCTGCACCTCCTCGCTGTAAGTCGTGTTCATGACATTATAGACTTTTAGGTGATAACTTCAGGTGGAGGGCGGGGTCTGTAACAGGCCAGACACCTACCGTAGTAATCTAGAAGACGTTAAACTTTGGGTCAATCATTCTTGTAGATAGACCCAACATTTATAGCTATTAACCCCTGGCTGAACATAAGGGGAATAAGTCTTTGTACAGGTTTATATTTGTGGGGGTCAGGTGGGTAAATGGGAATTGCAAAAAAATAAATTGCAAAACACTTTGTAAAAGCTCTCAATAAATTAATCTGATTTGATGTTTTGTTTGGTTTGTGACAGATTAATGGCAAATTATGTCCTCCATTTCACTAATAAAACATCTTTAGGAAGTTATAATGTCACATGAACGCAGCCCATTAGCCAAGCAGTGCCTGGTGTAACAGTGAATATGCCTAAAGGTACGTTTGGTGCTCTGCAGAGATGGTAGTGTCGTCACTCAGGCAATCGGAGGTGTTCCATTCATCTTCAGTGACGATCGGCGAGGAAAGAAAGAGCAGAAGTTAGTGAGCGGCGTAAACAAGGGTCTTCTACAGCTGCTCCATGAATCAAAATTGAATCTGAATTGCAATCTTAATTTTGGCCAATCTGTTATTCATAGAGCTTTTTAATTGTCAAACCTGGGACAGCACCTGGTTTGGAGTTTGTAGGAGAACAATGGTAGGGACAGTGTTAAAGGTGCATTGTGGAACTTCTTATACAAAAAAAATATACATATATAGTAATGCATATTTGACCTTTTAATGACCCAGTGACTGTATGGGTGGTTAGCATGGCTGTATGGGTGGTTAGCATGGCTGTATGGGTGGTTAGCATGGCTGTATGGGTGGTTAGCATGGCTGTATGGGTGGTTAGCATGGCTGTATGGGTGGTTAGCATGGCTGTATGGGTGGTTAGCATGGCTGTATGAGTGGTTAGCATGGCTGTATGAGTGGTTAGCATGGCTGTATGGGTGGTTAGCATGGCTGTATGGGTGGTTAGCATGGCTGTATGGGTGGTTAGCATGGCTGTATGGGTGGTTAGCATGGCTGTATGGGTGGTTAGCATGGCTGTATGGGTGGTTAGCATGGCTGTATGAGTGGTTAGCATGGCTGTATGGGTGGTTAGCATGGCTGTATGGGTGGTTAACATGCCTAAATTTCCTATATTTGTGGTGACAAAATGTGAATAGAGCCCGGTTTAAATGTATGGCTTTGTATTGTTGACATATTAGATGTAAGATTATGGAAGATTTTTTGTGTTGTCACTTTGTGAATTTTAAATGTCTTTGAATTTCACGCTTTGAATTTTTTTAACACTGAAAAAACATTTTTTTTTTTTCTCCAAAAAATTCATTCAAAATGAAAATTTCACCTTTTTAATATTAATTGTATTATTTTTCAACGCACCAAATACAACTGATTAAATTCAGAGAATAAAAATCACAGTAGAAAAATATTCAAATATTCAAAAAATTTGCCCTTAAAAAATTCAATGTAAAAAAATTCAAGCTTAAATTCAACAGCAGAAATTCAGAGTGTGGAATTCACAGTGAAAAAAATCACAGTCAAGTTCCTGGACATCAAGACCTGAGCAATCGATCCTGGAGACTGAAACAGAGCGACACAAGATGTTTCCTATTGGTCGATGTCTTTTGTGGGCGGGATTAACAAATGAGGAGGACAGAGATCAGGCTTTAAGTCAATTCTGAAC
>OMNZ01093378.1:0-11940 GCA_900303255.1 Lesueurigobius sanzi
AAAAAATAGAAAACCGAAAAGTCTGGCATGTACAAGTATTCATACAGCATGAGTTAATACTCACAAGTATTCATACAGCATGAGTTAATACTCACAAGTATTCATACAGCATGAGTTAATACTCACAAGTATTCATACAGCATGAGTTAATACTCACAAGTATTCATACAGCATGAGTTAATACTTTGTGGAACCCCCTTTTGCTGCAATAACAACACAAGTCTTTTGGGGGATGACTCTACAAGATTTGCACATGTAGAGACTGAAAGTTTAGCCCATTCCTCTTTACAAAACAACTCCAGTTCTGTCTAATTAGATGGAGAGCGTTTGTGAACAGCAGTTTTCAGGTCTTTCCACAGATTTTCTATTGGATTTAGGTCTGGACTTTGACTGGGCCATTCTAACACATGAATATGTTTTGTTTTAAACCATTCCATTGTAGATTTAGCTTTGTGTTTAGGGTCATTGTCCTGCTGGAAGGTCAATCTTCGCCCCAGCCTCAATTCTCTTGCTGACTCTAGCAGGTTTTCCTCCAAAATGTCCCTGTATTTGGCTCCATCCATCTTCCCAACTATTCTTACAATCTTCCCAGTCCCCGCTGAAGAAAAGCAGCCCCATAGCATGATGATCCGCCCACCATATTCACTTTTCTATCTTTAAAATAATAACAAAATCATGTATCATTTTGCTTTCACTTCACAGTTGTCTGTTACTTGTGTGTGAACTTCCAAAGTAAAATCTTTATGTTTATGGTTGTAAACGTGACAAAATGTGCAAAAGTCCAAGGTGTATTAGTACTTTCAAGAGGCACTGTATAAGCTTCCTCCCAGAGGGCTCACACTATGCTGGGCAGTTAATCAAATTTTAATTGAATCACGATACTAAAAAAGGCAGCTTTTGGTAAGCTTTTATTGTCAAGGCGACTGGTCAATCCAGTTGCAGAAAAAAGAACATGTTGTTGTGTTGTGGAGAAAGAGGCACCCACTTGTTGAGCCAACTGGCCTATCACAGCCCAATCCTGGCGTTGGCCTGATCTGCGAGTAAATTAAATCTGCGCAGGTATGTCCTCGCGCGCTCACTACGGAAACAGTGATGGGATTTATGGCTCTTTAACGGGAGCCGAATCTTTGGGATCCGTTCAAAAGACTGGCTCATTTAGTCATTTTTCTGTAGGAAGCTAGTGAGAAAACCCATATTATCTAAATCTAATTTGCTGAGAGGCACAACTTTTAGTTTGATTACTAATATATAATTGATTTTAACCTTTGAAATTTGTGTCAGGAGAATACAATTTTGATTGACAATTGAGGGAAGGAGGGGACAACTGCTTTGCTAAGTCAATGTTTGCGCAAGAAAACATTTCACTCATAATTTTTTCTCTGCCCTTCAGTGTTTTTTGAGCGTTTATTCAATTTCATATGTAGAAAAGTTGATAAAAACAGACAAAGAAAGATCCATAAGATCCGGTTCGAACCGTTCACCTAAAAGAGCCGTTCATGGTCATTCGGTCATGAACGTCACATCACTATTATGCTATCGATCTTTATTTTACACGTTGTAAGTACAGTGACAAAAGTCCTGTCGCTTATCCAAACTGTAGGAATAACAGATAACTTGTAGTTGAAATCAGAAATGGCTTATAATGAAAGGCAAAACCCTCTAGGTTATGTTTATATGACCAAAAGAAAGTTTTGTATCATTCATCAGATTTTGCTTGGACAGAAGTCTTGTCACATAGAAAAATAATGTTGAAATTACACAAACTTTGAACTGCATCCCAATCGCTGCAAGTACTTCAGAAGACCTGTTGGAACCCACAAGGACCCAAGAGTCACCCAGAAACAGTCAAGTTTGATGGAGGAAAAATCAGGTCTGGGGTTATATTCAGTATGGAGGTGTCTGAGAGCTCTGCAGAGTGGAGGCAACATCAACAGCTTGACATATCAAGACATTTTCACATTACAAACCACAAGAGAGGGCAAATTCTGCAGCAGTTCTCGTACTTCAGCCTCCACATTGAAGTTCCTGAAAGGTAAGAAGGCCGAGGTGCTCCAGGATTGGCCAGCCCAGTCTCCACACATGAACATTATTGAGCATGTCTGGGGTCAGATGAAGGAGGAGGTTCTGAAGATGAAACCAAAATATCTTGATGAACTCTGGCAGCCCTGGAGACTGCTTTCTTGCCATTCCAGATGACTTCTTCAATAAGTTATTAGACTCATTGCCAAGACGTATGGATGCAGTCCTCCAAGCTCATGGAAGTCATGCACCTAACCCTAACCCTTTAACCACTACCAGCTGCACCTTAAAGGCCCTATACCAATTTTAGCTTTGACTTAAAGTGTATTTTGAATCTGACGAAAAATACATCTTTATCATTGTCCTTATAGGCGACAAAACCTGATGACAAAGGTATATTCCCCTTTCGTTGAATATTGACAATTATGATTGACCATAGACAACATAAACAGATAATAACACAACGCAGACTGCTCTCATTGGTCATGGTTTTTTTTTTCTCACAAAATAATGCTTTAACAATATACTCAATATCTTAAATATGTCTGGAACAAAATTGCAGCAGTGGCAGCGTAAGGTAAGGCGAGTTATAATATGTTAGAGTCAAAGAATAGCATCTTACTCCTATGAATCCAGACAAGTTTAACATTTCATGCATGTCTAATGGAAACAGCTCCTGAAGACATTGTGAGTGACAGCTATGGATAATGGAGAGGGGGCACTGTATTGATCTCTTTTAAGGCAACAGAAGGAAAGATCATGAACTATATAAATAACTGAGGATGCCTTCAAACCTAATGCAGTTCAAACCTAATGCAGTTTCCTCACAATGCAAATTGCATTTCCTGCTTGGTTAATGCATTCAATAGAAGAATTCACAAAGCCTCAAGTCCAAATATGGCGCTAGCGACTCCACATCCTCAGAGTGCGACCCATGTGAGGCATGGTTACTGTAAATGTGTTGTGATAAGGACCTTCTGTCACAAACAAACACCGGAAAGGATTCAGGAGCCTGGACACTGCTAATGTAAGCTCACAGCCCAACAGCTGCGGGACGTCCCAACCTCCGCAAACACAAGACTCTTCCCCTTTGTACTGGACAGAGCGGACCACACAGGAGCACGAGTGGGACACTTCATGGTAACACTGGGGGTTATATAACAGAAGGTCAACTGAAATAGTCAAAGCGTTTTTCTCCGTTAGTATTGTTCTGAGTACTTTCAAAATACGGCTCTATATTTAAAATTATAGGACTACTGTAAAAGCAATGTGCATATTTTGACATCTTCTTGCTGGTATATCATAAATGCTACAGGCAAAGTGGATAATTAGTAATTCTCAAGAAAGCTAAAAGCCTGCCTGTATAGTAGAGAATATGAGCCAGGGCTAAATCCGGATTCAAAAAGCACTACTTTGGAGTAGTTAGTAGTGGGAGTAGTCAGTAATGGTATAGCTGCTGGACTTCACAGCTCCTCCCATTAATGATGTTGAAGATGAAGACATTTGTTCCTATACGTTCTCTCTCACACAAACGTGTGCGGTACACACATTACTGCTGCCTTCTGTGTCCAGCCAGTGACAGGCAGGAGCTGCAGCATAATGAGAGAGACACTCTACTACCCACACTGTACCACACATACATACATGAGGGCAGGCTGCTTCAGTCCGGCCCCTAGCCTCTCAATTACCCAGCAGGCTTTTAGTGCCACTCCGCTCAACTACAGCAAATTATCCAGGGCCGCGCTCACTTAGGGACCTGTGACTGTGGGTGTGTGAGGGGAGGGGGGTGCTTGACGGAGATAGAGCAGTGCATGTGTGTGTGTGTGTGTGTGTGTGTGTGTGTGCGTGTGTGTATGTGTGTGTGTGTATACGCAAGAGGCTCTGAAATAGTGGCTGGAGTCCAGCAGAGGCGCGTGAAAAGCTAATAAAAGTGTTTGAATGCAGCTGCCATTAGGCTAATACCTCTCCACAAATATGACTGTCTCTCTCTCCCTCACACACACACACACACACACACACACACACACACACACACACACACACACACACACACACACACACACACACACACACACACACACACACAGTACATGCAGAGGTTCAGAGAGGAGAGAGAGGCAGTAGGGTCACCCGCAGGGCTCCCTCTTAGATCAAATGCTCCTCTCCGCTCAGAGTGCTGCCTTTTATTGAATGAGGTATTAAAGAGTTGTTAGCCCAAAGAACTGGTGCAAATGGCAAACTGCAGGCCTGTTAATTGCTCACTATTTGGTGCATCAGCATCTAAATACTGTTTTTAATCTAGAAAAAGGGTGAGGTTTATTGCTCCTGTTCCCAGTTTCTCCAACAGTGACATAGTGACAAGTTTAAAATGTGACCCACAAGAGAGGGTCACTAGTGAATGTGCATGTATTGATATACTGTACATATTTTTCAACTTTTGACACAGTCATCACTCCTGTGTGTAAGGCAGGAGTGCCCAATGTGTGGCCCGGGGGCCAAATGCGACCCTCAGACCATTTTCTGATGGCCCACAAGCTAACATTTTATTGTGCATTAAGGTTCCAGAGTGAAAGTGTGAGTCTTAAATGAACCCAGTTGACTGTTTGACTGCACTGGCCACCGATGTGTGGCCCTCCATGCCGTACGCACTTCCATATGCGGCCCTCGATGACTAAAGTTTGGACACCGTAGGGCCAGACTGGCAGCCTCGCTTCCGTCAGTCTACCTCAGGGCAGCTGTGGCTACAATAGTAGCTTACCTCCACCAAGTATGGAGTGAATGAATAATGACGACAGTGTAGCGCTTTGAGAAACTTGTGACTGCCAGATTCCACATCCTCCAGCTCCCTCCGCCCCGACCCTCTCCGTCTGTGCACAGCAAATGCATTGCTATTTTAAGCAGCAATTTGTAAATTTGTAAAAAATAAATATGAAAAAATAAAAGTATTCTGCTTTAAAAGCCTGTGTTACTGCTCGATTCCACATCCACCGCTCCACATCCACCGCTCCACTCAGCTCAGCTCCGCCGGCTCAGCTCCGCCAAGACCAAAATACGGAGGACTTCTATTTCACGCCGGAGAAGCTACACAGACCTCATACATCTACTAGACTTGACGCACCCAGGCGGAGCGAACTGGAACGCATGTAGTGGGCATTGAGGTTCAGGGGAAGGTTGGAGGCGGCCTGCGGCGGTGCGCAGCAGAGGATGTGGAATCGAGCAGTTAAGCATTGGCCACTGTATTATACGGAGCAGAGCCTTCACTATCGCCTCTGAGGGTGCTGGGGAAGAACTCTCCGCCAATATAACGTTATAAAAAGTTATAAAATACAAATATCATCAGAGAAGACCTTGCTGGCCTTGACCGTACGCCACTGACTAAGCCCCATTTTCAACGGTTTGGACAGTGGAAGTTTGGATAGAATATGGATAGGGCTGTGCAATTAAACGAAATTTAATCACGATTTCGATTACACACTGCTAATCGAGACAAAACGATTAATGATGCGCTCACACTTGTCCATTCCGACCGTGCCCAAGCGAGGAAACTCCCTGTAGCTGCTGTTTGTCCGGTAAAAACGGTAACAATCTATCAGTCACTGGTGATAACGCACTGGTTCATGTTTACCTTTTAGGAAGCAGCTACTGGTTTGGAAGCCTCTTTTGTCATGCTGCCCCCAAAAGAGTGTCTGGCCAGCGCCCCCTGGAAGTCGACCCCTGTGTGATTTTGGTCACGCATTCTTTGCCAAACGCCCATGAAATTCGGAACAGTGATCGAGCAGATGGACACGGTCCAAAAATATTATTGTAGCTCTGCCCTCTGACAAACAGGAAGTCGGCCATATTGAATTGAAATCCCGGCGACCAAATCGCTCACTGGATATTTTCGACTACTAGGTTTTTTGTCGGAATAAGCTCAAACTTGGATGACATAACGCCCCCCACGGCCTGAATAGATAGAGATCAATACCTGTACTGTGGTCACCACTATAGCGCCCCCTAGCTATACTTTGAATATTGCAGTTTTGAATAGATGTATGAAACTTGGCATGTACATTCTACACATTTAACTAAACAAAAAATTCCATTACAGACATGTCATATTTCTGATCATGTGGGGGGGTCAGAGTAAATGTCTCGTGAATGGCATATTAATCTTTATAATTCCCTTATGCTTTGCCCAATTTAGTCAAAAGTTAAATCACTGATACACTGGATGAGCCTGAATCCAAACATATACCAACCACCATGGTCTTTGCGCCCCCTAAAGTAACGCATTAAACTTTGTATGGGCATTAAATAATTTAGTTTTGCTGAGACACCTCAAACTTGGCAGGATATTCCAGCGAGTGGTGCTGATCATAAAAGCCAATCAGACCTAAGTCCTATTTTGAACGGTTTGGACAGTGAAAGCTTCAACATTTGTGCCATGTAATCCTATGGTTGTCATGGCCCAGCACCATGTGGGATCACTCTTTTAGAGGCTTTCCCGTGGCCCTAAACCTCATGAGAACTTGTACAGTGATCGGGGTCTGTGACCATTGCATGTCAGCGTGCCACATTCACACGCCCCCTAAAAAGTGTCTCGCCACCGCCCCCCCTGGAAGTCAACCCCTATGTGATTTGGACATGCATTTTTGGGCACACGCCCATGAAATTCAGAACAGTGATAGATCACATGGAGATGGTCCAGAAATATTATTGTAGCTCCGCCCTCTGGCAAACAGGAAGTCTGCCATATTGCATTGAAATCCCGGACACCAAATCGCTCACCAGATATTGTTGAATACTAGTCTGAGGTTTTTTGTCGGAATAAGCTCAAACTTGGTCAGTACCATCTACAGACATGGGGCTACAATAATCATCCAATTTATGCGGATAAGTTTGCATGAAACTTTGCAGGTGTATTAGTCATAATAAACCAAAGAAAAAATTATATTACAGATATGTCATATTTTGAATTATGTTGGCGTGGCCGAAGGTGAGAACAATGGAGGGGAGAGAGTGAGGCCGGAAGGAGAGCGAGGCAGGGACGAGAGCAAGACTGGGGGCAGTCGCAAGGGAGGGAGTTGCGACACAGGGCGAGGGCCACTATCGCTGCTTGCGGCTTTAATTAGCATTGGTCCTCCTTGCTCTTGCTGAAACGCAGATGTCAAAATGATGTACGACTCTCTTAAATGCCCACCGCTAATAGAAAAAAGAATGCCTTGAATATTTGTTTTGCTGCTGTGATGGTCAGTGCCAAGAGGATGACTGCGGTGCTATGCATTCACTTCCATCTTACGTATTTAGTCCCAGTCAGAAGTCTCTGCATACTTCTTTTAGCACTTGAATGAGGTTTGCATATGCATGACCACTTGAACAAACATTTCAAGTGGACATGCATATGAGGCTTCAAAACATTGTTTAGGGGCCGGAGTATTGATATTTTAAAAATTTAAATAATGTCTCTGTAAGGATTAGGCGGTGCCATTAGTGCCAGGGCTGGTAAGGATTTGGCCTAGAGCGCCCCCCACTTGTAACAAGTAAGCACTCCTGGGCAAAACCACATCAGAAGTGCACATAACAGAGCTGACACATGAAACTTGGTTAAGTGGAACCCGACCTGAGCCACACTTTTTTCATTTGATTTGTGTGATTGTCTAACATTGGGGCGAAACAACTATTCGATTATTGAAATAGTTCTCTACATTTCTGTAACATGCATATACTCAGACAGAGCAAGAATAACATCCAAATTTTATATTTTGGATTAAAAAAACTATGTGAGATGACCATAATATAATCAGAAACTAACTCTAAAGAAACTCCCTCCCTTTCACAATCTAAATTCTAGAGGTTCTGAGCTTTCAAAGAATATATAAGAACATGCCATATCATGTTCTTATATATTCTGTGAGAGCATCTCAAAGTCCACCTTCATGTGGAAAACGTAAAAAAAAAATCAAATTTCCACTCACCTTTTGCAGCCAAACGATGAATCAATTAATCATAGAAATAATCTGCTGATTGATCGATTGCCCAATATAATCGTTAGTTGACACAGTTCATACTGACACAGAATCAGCGCCGGCAGTTGTTACATGCATCCTCCCACCTGTGGCATTCACCTGCAGCACCAACGGCGCCTCTCCCCTTCAGTCTCTCCTAGCTAAGTCGATAATCGCTGTTAAATAGCCTATTTCAGTCTCCTTTGTGCACTCCCTGCTCCGCCCTGTTGTACCGCTGACCATGCGGCTGAAACGTGACCTTCACAGCACCAGCGTGCGTGTGCTTGCTGTGTGCCAGTAACATCAGCGTCAGGGAACATGGGTACGCACTATGCTCAATATTACGTGAACACAACAAATAGTACATTTCTTATTCCTTTCCCTCTATATTTGGTGCTCCCTCTACTGGCCCCCGTGGCTCGTAACATCTTGTAGTGCATTGCGTTTTGCTGAGTTTATGACCTGTCAATTCTGTTCCCCCTCTCATTTCTCTCTCTCTCTCGTTTCACAGGCTTCGGGTTTAATGGCCTTTGGAGGTTCGCCGGGCCCTTCTCTAAGGTACAGTCTGAGTCATGCCTCCTCTCACTCTGCTGCGACTGCACTGTTGGAGCTGACAAGGCGTTTTTCTTCAGATCCGATCCAATATCCTAGATTTATTGGGAGATAATACACGGTGACGATATATGAACTGTGGAGAGAGTGGGAAGTAAATTCAGGACTAAACTAGGGATGATCTAGGAGGAGACTAGACTGAAAGTAATGCAGTTCAACGAGAACAAAGCAAAATAAGATGTTACTTTATTGAGCTCACAACTAAGAAATATATTAGTTAGACTAAACCAGAACGATACCAAGATTAAACTAGCACTAAACCTGGCTTTGGTGGACACCAAAACCTAAATCATGTATTTTGTTGCCAGGCCAAAAGTAGACCTTGTCTTAACTTTTTTTCAGAAAAGTCATAATGACTAAAAGTTGCATTCACAACCTTTTTGTATTACACATACATAAAGGAAAGGGAAATGTATGCTTTTTGAAACAAATGAACTGAAATCCACCTTTTATCCATAACATTTTTTGTGAGGAGTGGATTCACAGACTTGCCATATTAATCTTGTGGCTTCACCAACAATACTATACTGGAGGAAGGATGTGGGATACTCTTAGCTTGTTACTCTAAGCGATTTACTTATTTACGGGACAGTACATCTGTTTATGACATTTCATTTTTGTGTGACTTATTTTGATCATTCTTGATGTCTGATATTGATTTGTTTTTGTCCATACCGACCTTTGAGATGACTTCTGTTATGATATTGGCCGTTACAAAAATAAATTGATTGATTGATTGATAGATGATTGACTATCTTTTTACCATCAGTCCATTCCCCTATTTCTCAATCCAGAATTTGAGAAGATATTACTGGTTAATGGGAGTGTTCTGGTAACTGTTTTGGCTTGTTCCTTCAATCCATCACATCAGTCGGCAAATGTTCCTGTAACTCAGTGGTGGGCAAACTAAGGGCTGGGGGCCAAATATGGCCCATCTGGCCCTTCAGTCCGGCCCGCAAAGCGTGACCAAGCTCGATTATGTATTGGTTGAAAAGGGTGTACGCAATGTTTTCACTGGCAATTCATAACAATGCTCTAAGCTAAGGGATACTCTAAGCTTGTTACTCTAGAGTGAGTTACATATTCACGGGACATTACATCTGGTTGAGACATTTTGTTTGTGTGTGACTTATTTTGATCATTCTTGATGTCTGATATTGATTTGTTTTTGTCCATACCGACCTGTGAGATGATTTCTGTTATGATATTGGGCGTTACAAAAATAAATTGATTGATTGATTGATTGATAACGGCTGCTATTTTGTTGCTTTTAAAAATGTATTTACGTGAAAAAGGAACTGCCCAAGGTCAAAACGCACCTCAGTGTTAAATTATCAGAGCTTTACAATGCTATAATGAAAGCAGCATCATACTGACAATATTTTCCTCTGGCAGCAAACACAGATCCCAGACTACGCGGAGCTGATCGTCAAGTTCCTGGAGGCTCTGGTGGACAGCTACCTCCCGGCGGCAGAGGAGGAGCGGGGGGAGGAGCAACTGAGGACACCCACCTCCCCGTACCCCCCCACCAGCCAATCACAGCTCAGCATCACTGCCAACCTCAACCTGTCCAACTCCATGACCTCACTCGCCACCTCGCAGCACTCCCCAGGTACCTGCGCTTTCAGTGTCAGTATGTCGATGTCGAATGAACTATTATTTTATGAAGTTCCAAAGAGTTTTTCCCCCAATTTATAGGGGACTTGTCACAACAACTTCACTTTTTGAGCTTTTAAGCATATTATACGTTATTCACTCATCAAAAACATAAGCTTGTGTAGTGTATGGTGTAGTCTCAACAAAGGATGTTGTGTGCATTGATATTTTACATTTTATAAATCCAAATAATGCCTCTGTGACAATGACACCATGTCTATAAATACTGCCATTTGGCCTGGATTTCCCCCATCACACTCACAAATACTCACCCCTTGATGGCTGGTGGTAAATATTATTTCCCGGTCATTTGCATTTCAAAGCGGCCTCAAAGAAATTCTGGCAAACCGTCCAGCGCCTCAGGGGGGGAAGCAGTGTTCCGCTAACACTGTTTACAGTGCGGGTGGGGAGCTGCTGACCTCGACTGGGGACGTTGTCGGGCGGCGGAAGGAATACTTTGAGGATCTCCTCAATCCCACTGTCATGTCTTCCAATGAGGAAGCAGAGACTGAGGACTCTGTGGCGGACTCGTTCATCACCCAAGTGGAGGTCACTGAGGTGGTTAGAAAGCTCCTTGTTGGCAAGGCGCTGGGGGGGACTTAACATCCTTAAAGGAATAGTTCACCGCTTTTACATACATACATATGTTATAACCTGGGCTTAGTTGAGGCCACAAATATCTTCCAAGTTTCCCCTATTTAAATATGGTTATGTCAGTAGTTACACGTTCAAAGTACAGTTTCGCAAAATTAAGTACAGTTTCGCAAAATTAAAACTGACAATTTTCTAAGCGGAAAAAACACGCACTATATTTTACGGCGCAATAGTACCGAACTACTTCAGCATCAGCACAGTAAGCTTCCCCCGAGAGCTTCCACTCACTTCGGATTTCCGGCAACAGAACAACGACCTCTCGATAAGTTTTAGTGAGATAACTTGTGAACAATGCCTGTTACGTGCATCGTAGAGGGTTGTGAGAACAAGTCAAAGACATATAGTGCAGTTATGTTACACAGATTTTCAACGCACCACAAATGACGGACAGTGTGGTTAACTGCGTTGAATATGGATCCAACACCAGTGGAAGTATTGAGGAAATGGCGTATTTGCTCTGAACATTTTACAGAGGAGGATTATACCTCGTCTGGTTTACGCTTACAGGATACGGCTATATCGACAATTCTGAAACAAAGCGCATCAACCAACGCGTTAAGTGTCCTTATATTTGTTTTATATGTGTAATTGGCAATATTTGAGCAGAGTTCTATCCCGGTTAGCAACTCCACACCAAAATCAGTGCTCCTGAATAAAGTACTGATTGATTTGCATGACGACTGAGCTCAGAAATAACAATGAAGTAGCGTTACATACATTACTGAACATTGAGGACAGTCAGTTTGCCCGTGTCCTCTCGCTGGCCCCAGTCTGCTCTTCTTCACGTCTTGCTTCTCTCTGGCGGTCCATACGGGCTAGTTCCTCCTCTGTTACTCTGGTTCAAATAGATAAGGCTCTGGATCTGCTACAAATTAGTCTCCATCATCTACAAATGATTCCGTGCTGTTTACGCGTAGCACTCGTTGTTCTGTTGCCGGAAGTGAGTGGAAGGAAGCATCTCTTACTGCGCTGACGCAAGTAGTTTGGTATTATTCCGCCGTAAAATATAGTG
>OMNZ01093390.1:0-14337 GCA_900303255.1 Lesueurigobius sanzi
ATTTCAAGTGAATTTAGATTAATTATCCACATTTTAGTGTAAGAAGTTGTTTTTTTCTTATAGTAAGTGCAACAATACTTGTTCCGTTGGCAGATAATTTTACTTGGCAAGTCAAAATTACTCAAAAGGAGGCCAACTACTCTCTATTCAATCAAATTGAACTAATCAAGATATCACTTTTTACAGTGCAGCTATGGAAAATGGGAAAGCATTACCAATTTTTTCCTTAAAAAAACAGAGATCATAAATATGTGCCTAATAATGAACATTTATTATTTCATAACTAAATGGTTACACCCCTAGTATGAACTATTTTATGTTTTGGATAACTCCAGTATAACAACGTTGCTAAAAATAAAGAAAGAAATCAGAGATTTTGACTCTAAAGTTGATGACTTCGTTTATTCAGAGTAAAAAAAAAATATTGTATGGCTCTCACGGGAATAAATATTAATATATGTGACCTTTTTGGCTCTTTTAGCTAAAAAGGTTCCCGAGCCCTGGTATATAGCATCATACTGTACTGTTCCATGGATGAAAAGTGAGGAATGTGCTTACACAAACAGCCAGGGGTGGTGACGGTTTGGTCAGTCTGATAGCCTTCTCCAGCCTGGGCCACAGCCAGGATCTTCACATGATATTTCCGTCTTGGATCTGAAATTTAAATTCTTACGGTTAATTTAGTTTCACGTGATCTTATCTAAATCAATTTCTAGGAGCAGTACTGAACAATATTCATGATTTCATCACATCAGCTCACTTTCAATTTAAGGGGAGACACTGTAGGTGAATAGGGAAAAAAGTTCAAGTGTGTGATAGTATTATGATTTTTTTTTCATATTAAAGGCACTATACCTGATTTTTTTTAATTACAACTAATGAAAGACAGGGCTCATAAATTACATTGATAGTTCCTACATTTCCTCACACATTTCTAAAGTCCCATTTCTCCCCAGGATTGAGTTTATGAGCACATTTCACAAGTTGCGGGGTCACTTTTTAGGGTCACTGTCACAGAAATGCAAGAAAAGCAGCCTCAAACTCGACAAAAATGCTTTCTATTTAGATCTACAATATGATTTCCACAATTGACTGGATCTACAATATACTAAAGGAGGACAAAACACATTTCATTTCTCATCTAGGAAAAAAATCAAGTATCGTGCCTTTAAGGACATAAATATGAGAAAAACTGTATTGTATGTTTTCCGACTTTTTATGTTTTTATATGTAAGGCATTTCATGTGTAAAAATGTCCAAAATTGCCTATATTTTCAGCAACAAAATCTCAATAATGGATCAAGCAAGATTCAAAATTACTATATATTACTTACAAAGATTTTTTTCAGAGCGAATTTGGGGTATTTTGTTTAGTTTTTGAAGAAACCAGTTATTACTGAACAAATATGTAAAAATACTAATTACGCCTTGTTTTTTGGGGTTCAAAACTCAATCAATCAGGCTAGGAATTAGATGTAGAAAAATCCCTCTGAACAAACCTTTAAAATATTATAAGTACAACACTGTAATGTCTGGACTAGTGCGTAGGAGCCACAAAAGTGGAGATGTTGTCACAAGTTCTCACATCGAGTAACAGGGCAATAATTACACTCAAATTGGTATTTTTTGTATTTCCAAGTGAAAATCTATTTGTTAAAGGCACTATACCTGATTTTTTTTTTTACCAAGAAGAGGAATGGCATTTGTTTGTCCTCCTTTAGTAAATTGTAATTGTGGTAATAATACTGGGCATCAAAATATAAAGCATTTTATCAATTTCATGAGTTTGCAGGCTACTTTTCTGGGATTTCTGTGACAGTGATCCTAAAACGTGACCCCGCAAGTTGTGAAATTTGCTCATGAACTCATCTCTGTGAAAAAATGGGATTTTAGAAATGCGTTAGGGAACTATCAATTTAATTTACTTGCTCCCGCTTTCATTGTTTGTAATGAAAAAAATCAGTGCCTTTAAGAGAGTGAACTAGTCAAAAAGCTGAAAATTTAATTTTGCCTGCAGTGTCTCGCCTTTTTCCAATCAATAAACAAGTATTTTCATGTTGTTAAAGAAGGTGTTTGCTTCATATAGACTCATCATCATTGCATTTTCAAAATTAGACTCATAGATAGCAAATAAAGAGAGAGAGAGAGACACATCATCTTTCCATAACAAAAAACAGCTTTGTGAATTAGCTGTGGGAGGGAGGGGGGGGGGGGTTAGGTCTGGGTAAGGCGGGGGGCTGTGGACGGGGTCATAGCCGGCCAGGCCTTTTGCATGGACAATACGAGGTCTCCTGAGTCACCCCGGCCTTTCATTTGTCATATGATGTCAAGTGTGAGGAGCATGAGAAAGATCGGCCCGCACCATGGGCAGTAAAACAGACGAGATCAATAAAGCATATGCAATGACTATAAAATAAATCTATATATAAGCAGTGTGGAGGAGGGCACCTGGAATGGAAGATTTAAAGGAATAAGAAGTCATTTTGTTACCCAAAATTGCAACTACAACTACCTGCTATTGCTAACCACAACACTCATATTCACTTCCTTCACTGCATGTCACACCTAATTTGACCTCTCTAGCTTTACCAGGGTTTATACAGGGAGCAGGAAGTCCAATTTCATATTTTTTAATGCCCAAATACTATAATCTAGGCATATTTCAATTCTTAAGATTCATTCAAAGTGAGGAATGAGGCGAAATTGCTATATTCTGTAGGATCAAAACAAAAGAATACACAACAAAACCCAAAAGTCTGTATGTATGAAATGGTCTAGGGACACTTCTTCAAAAACGTGTGCGAGTAAGTTTGCTCGGTTTGAAGCGTGGCCTCCTACCACTCATTTTAACCCTAAAAATTCTCCTCACCTCCTAAACTTGGACACTTTTAGGGCGAGTTAGAGATTTGTTTTATACCCCCAGTGTGAAAGGTCAGCTTATGGGTATTGACCAGCGAGGGGCGGTGTGTCTAGCGCGGTGGGGGCAGGTTCAGCTGCTGGGAGCCTAGGCCCAGGGGACAGAGGGGGTTTGACTGGGGTCGGCGGGTCAGGCCAAGATAGAACAGAAGGAATCCGGGCGCAGGACTGTGGGACGGTGCTGGGCCTCTTTTGTTCCCCTCTTTCACGGTCATCGCAAGAGGCCAAAGCTGTGGACTTCAACTTCAAAACACGCATGGCGGAAAAAGTGGACAGTGGTGGTGGGTTGTTCAGAGGATAGTAAAAGGGGAGGCACAGCAGGCAAAGCTCAATTTTCTGTCTTTACATATAAACTTTCACCTGGACACTAATAAATGACCTCATCTTTACAATAAGGAGTGTAATTATTGCACATTCAATGTTTCTGTATAGTATAATATGGGAAATAGTAACTTCAATGATCACCTTCTCAAAATGCAACATCTCCACTTTAGTAGCCCCTACAGACTCCAAACTTTCCAGTCTTGTACTTAATATTCTGAAGGATTTTTCCATATTCAATTCCTAGCCTAGATTTGTTGAATTTTACAGATTTATACACTAATAAGTAGATTATTCTCAAACTAAGATATCCAAATGCAGTATAGTATAATATCCAAAATCTGAAAATACAGGCTTTGCACATAAAATGCCTTATTTTTGCATGAAAACATATAATGACAGAAAACTATACATTTTTTTTCTCATAGTTATGTCAGTAACATGCAGAAAAAGCTTCAAATTGATGTCACTCAGTTAATTTTTTTCCCCTATGTCTCGCCTTTACTGTTTACTAAATGATAACTACAATGTATTTTCTGTACCAGTAACATACTTCATATATTTCACAACTTGTCAATGTGAATCTTTTGTGTTGTGATTCAAGTTTGGATGTTGTAAGTTTGAGCACATGAGCACTTGCTTACACATGAACAATGCTATCCCTGTAACTTCTAAAATCTATCTGCAGGAAAACACAAAAGTGGACAGTGAGAGCAGGTCGTTCTCTGGAAGAGTAAGCCTAGCATGTCTGAGCTAACTTATTTATGGGTCAACTTATCTAAATGCGACAAACTCTTTATCCATTTTTGTTTGACATCTATCTGTCCAGTTACTACAGGCACACATTAGCATTGATGCTATAACCTGGGACCGAGCATCTCTCCTGTGATTTCCATTCAATATAACAGTTGTTTTTAAGTTAAAGAATTCTGCACGATAACTATTTTGCTTTTGGGTAACGCTGTTTGAATTATAAATACACATTTTAAGATGATTATGCCTTGCACCAAAGATGTATAAACTAGGTTTATACTGTATTTTACATGATTTGGATATACAGTAACTTTGACCAGTCTAAACCAGTGGCCTAAAGGTTATTATTTGGTAAAATAGTGTATTTTCTGTTTGTTGCATTTTCATAAAGAAAGACACATGAAATGAAAAACTAGCAGTCTCAGGGCTATACTTCAAACTTTTCATTGCTTTCATCACTTTTTACCAATAATTTGAACATAGACCTTGTTTGGTGCACCATTTTATGATTTTTTTTATGTTACAGATAGTACTTGCTTTTGAGCACACTTTTTGGCACAATGGCTAATGCAAAATCATTACTGACCACATGTCCCTAAAAATGATGTGTATTGCATATTGATCACATTGGCTGATTTACATGGACAGCAAATGGGTTCATGGGGGTGGGAGGACGGGGTCCTAGTCTTGGTCTGCTGTCTCATGGCCAGAGGTCATCGTCCCTGTCCAGCTTTGGCCAGTCTCAGGAGTATTCCCTCTGTCCCAATGTCCAGCTGAAGAAGGGGGTAGTGGACTGGGAACTTGCGGGGCAGGTCTGGCAGTGGACACCACACAATGGTTTGGGGTAATTGCTATGCGAGCGGCGGGATGGGAAAAGGGTGGTGGGTGGGACATCTGGACTATGGCCTCTGACCCCGCAGAGCCTGAAAACGGTGGCCAGGCTTCTGCTTTAGAGACGTGGGTCACTCCATATTGATCAGGACACGAGACCAAGATGCAAATGGACCAAACGAGTGGTCACTGCATTAATTAGATAGGCCGGTAAATGCTTACTCTACAGAAGTGTTTCTCTGTTCTACTTTTTACACCAATTACAGCTCAAATGTAGATTACAATTACTTTATAACCTGTAACTAACCTAACGCCAAGACTATGGAAGGTCTAGTCTGCAAATACACTAAAACAAAACCAGTTCTAAACCAAGGCTTTTTACTGGTTTACAATTAAAGCCAAAAACTAACCAAAATAAGTGGTTATAATCGATTGTGCCCATACACTCACCAAGGCCAGTGATGGTATAGGTGAACTTGTGAGCCTGCAGCTGGATGGCAGGCTGCTCTGGCTGGTCCTCCTCGTGGTAAACCAGTCTGTATCCCAGGACAGGCACAGGGTCTGAGGGGGGCTGCCAGCGGGCCACTACAGAGGTACAGTTAACAGGCTCCAGTTGCAGGATAGGAGCTGAAGGCACTAAAGAAGGACAGAACATGGCATCAACACATGGTCATTGTTTAATACCTTTTACATCCTAAACAAATGCCTTTGTGCTTGACAGCTACAGCTTTTGTCTACTTTGTATCTGTATTATTCAAATATTGTGCATAATATCAAGACACATACAGTACATTTTACAACAAATTAAAGATTGAAATAATCATTATACTAATGTTTTAGTGCTTTGATTTTAACACTGATCATATTTAGTAGTTTTCATACTTCTAACACTTCACTTCCCTTGAATTATCACCAGTCCAGACAGTGTTGACTAACCACTGGCCAGGAGTTTGTTTACAATTGCCTTTGTATCAACCATTTCTGGAATATTCTGTTTTGTGGGCCATATAACAAACCTATTGAAAACACAAAAATGTAGCATTGGTGAACAAACAGGCCTCCCCAGCAACACATAGAGGTCTGAAAAGCAGCTATTCTTTCCCCCACACTGACGCCTGAGGCCTCCATTTATGACCCGTGACTGAGGCTGCTCTAACATCACTGACAGCCAAGGGCAAAGGTTCCTGGGTAACCAACACAAAGAGTGTGGACAATGCCATACGGGCTAACTTTAGTGGTCATGCTGGCCACTTTCAGCCATAGAGCCTGTTTAGCATGAAAGTATTTTGCAAGACCTTTCAAGTGTTTCATGTTTGACATAACCATCATCTTCAAGAAAAACAATAATAGTTACCAAACTTATGTTGTACTAAGTTGTTTAATACATCGTTTTAGATGCTTCCTCTTTCTTTTGAACATTTCCACCTTCAAGGCAGAAGGAGAATGCCTAACCTTTGGTGCTTGTGGTTCTTGGGGTGCGATGGGACGTCCAGGCTGAGGGTTCACACCAGCCAACGCGGGTCGCTGCGGCCATGCGGAGCAGGTAGATGTTGTCTGGCTGTAGGTCCTCCAGCAGGTACTCAGTGGTGTTCTGAGGCAGCTCCACTGAGGTGACTGTGGGGTCTGTAGCTGTTCGGTAGGAGAGGCGATAGGCAGAGACCCGGCCGCGGCTGAGTTTGGCGGGCAGCGGCTGCCAGTTCACCTGGATGTCTGTGGAGCTGTGGCTGGTCAGGGTTAGCTCAGGCGTGCGAAGAGGCACTAGAGGAGACAGGGATGAGTTATTATTACATCCTGGGTAGTGAGTCTCTGCTCTTTCTCTTTGTATATAGGGAGGATAAATTGTTTTAAAAAGTCATTCCAGTTTCCCTCTGCGCCCCTCGAAAGTACTGTGTGCACACATCCCTTGCATGCGTGTTAGCCTAACTACCACTGTGATTTACTGCGAGGAATGTTGAAGTCGCTGCTCTTTGCTTACCATCTTCCAGGGTATGTTGACTGACTTGGTCAGACATACGACTCGCTCCCATTGGCATGTAAGCCACAATATAAAAGCTGTAGTTTCTGGCTGGCTCCAAGTCATCGATGATGTAACTTGTTGTGTCGTTTCCAATAACAACCTGGTATTCTTCATTGTTCAGACCTGGCATGAAACAGATGGACATCAAATTAAGTTTAATTTCAACATGAAAGGGTCCAAGCATGATGTGAGATGTTCAAGAGCATATACAGTATGTCAGTGTTTACATAAGTTAATATGATTAGATAGAAAGGGAGGATAAGCAGAGCTTTTAAAAGCTCCAACATCAAGAAGTGTTTACCGCTGAAACAGGTTTAAATGAACTAATGTTTGTCACTAAATGTGTTCTCATGTTTGTGTGTGCTTCTGAAAAGTTCCCCTAAACGTTGCCCTGTCCCTTTAATTGTATGAAGCGCTGCAGAGTGGACAAAGGGCTGACTAAGCCTGTTGTTATTTGAGCGAAGTTGCCATTTTAGGTCCTCCTTGACCTCTGCTCTGTGCAGCAACAACAGATGGCCTTCACCAAGAAAACTAATCACATGTGTGAGAGCCAGAGCCTGTTGTTGTTGTCATCATCCCCAAGAATCTTTCACACCTTCAACTAGTTTAAGTCTGAGCTCAACAGCACAATGTTTATTGGCCTGATAGAGTTTGTTTTTACTTTATTATTGTTCTATGGTGGCTTCTCCTGTGGTTCACTTTAAAAGTCTAAATCTCACCTTCGGCCTTCATATAGTGGATGGAATAAGCGATGACTTTGTCTGCGTTGTAGAGTGGTCTCTCCCAGGCCAGGAGGATGGCTGAACTGGAAATGGTTTCCGCGTGGATGTTTCTGGGTGCACTGGGCCTGTCCTCAGACATGACCACAATAAGTCGAGCCAAGGACAGCACTGAGCCCTGGCCACTCTCTGCCACGCACTGGTAGATGGCATCGTCTTCAGGGATGATCTGGGTTATCACCAGTTTACTGCGGGTCACCAATAAATATGATTAATATAACACGCAAAGCACATGGGAAACAAATGCGTACAGCAGGACAGAAGTATTTACTCTTCTCTCTTTATCCCAGTGTTGAAAACATTACCTGTTATACAACTTAATCCTGCCGTTCAAATGGACCTCTTCTCCGTTCTTGAGCCAACTGATCCGAGGCGGGGGCACTCCTTCGGCCTGGCACATAAACCTCGCTGTCCCTGCTCTTGGACGGGTTTGACTTTCGGGTTTTTCCACAATGGTCGGCGGCACTAAAGCATAAGAGAACATGATCAGCATTTCGCAACTACCGAGCCTTGTACTCAGCTTTCATCTGGTCGTTTTGGTTTACCCAGGACAGTGAGATTGGCCGCGGCGATGGTGTAGTTTCGAGTCCCGGGAGTGGTGGCCCTGCAGAGGTAGACGCCGCTGTGCTTGACGTTGACATCGGCGATGACCAGGTTTCCGTTGCCCAGGACTTTGGCGTTGTACACGTCGATGGGTTTACTGTCGGCGCGGCTCCAGGAGATGATGGGCCAAGGGTTCCCAGTGGCCACACACTCCAGCACGACAGTCTGACGAAGAGACACGGTGACGTTCTGCGGCCCGGCTATGATCCGGGGCCTTTGGCGGGGTTTGGGGCCCGTCACTTCAGGATAAGACAGGACAAAAGTTAGAAATTCCCATGCGCACAGTAGGTTCAGAAAGTAAAATATTTGACACTCAGGTTTATACAGGCGCTATTGTGGTCAATGAGATAACTTCACCACATTTTTCAAACTGTTTCATGTGGAGGTGGGATAATTCATGTGCAGTTAGTATCTTTGTAAAGCCTTTAAGGAAAGACACCGCAGGCAAAACTAAAAAAAAATCAGAAGCCAATTTGCTCTCTAAACATATAAACATTCACTTGGAAACAAGTAAATGTCCTATTCCTTACACTAAGTTGTGTAATCATTGCACTGATTTAATGTCTCCATAGAACTATTGAACTATGAAGTGGCCAATTCTTCTCACATTGTGACAACATCTTCACTTTAGTAGCGCCTACAGCAGGGGAGTCCAAACTTTGTTCATCGAGGGCTTCATATTGAAGTGTATACGACACGGATTCATGGGTTCATGTAAGAGACTTTTCCCCCACACCTGTATTTAGTCTGGAACTTTAATGCAAGCTCTGTCCCACAATGAAATGTTATTTTTTTGAGGTTTTAATTGTGTAGAATTGTTAAACTTGTAGAAAAAAGTATAGTCCCTGGCGATGTGTGCCAATTCAACAAGAATCTTGTGGGCCACCAAAAACTGGTCTGAGGGCCGCACTTTGGGCACCCCTGGCCTACAGAGTCCAGTCTTGTACCTAATATTTTAAAGGTTTGTTCAGAGGGATATTTCATCACTTAATTCCTAGCCTGGTTTATTGAGATTTGAACCCTAAAAACAAGGCACAGAGCGATTCCCTAATAACTAGTTTATTAATAAAATAAACAAGATATTCAAAAATCCCCTCTGAACAAATCTTTGTAATAATATATCATTTAAACCTGGCTCTATCCATTATTAAAATTCCAAGTTTGGCCATTTTTATGCATAAAATGCCATATTTGTATATGAAAATATAAAATGACATGCAATACATTTTTTTCTCATAGCAAAATTTATATCACTCATTTAAAAAAAAAAAAATCCCCTATTCACCTGCAGAATCTCGCCTTAAGAGAAAACAATAACAATCACAGAAAAACACTTTGCTGTGATTGGTTAAATCCCCTTGTCACTCACTTAGAGCCTGACAAGACTGACCAACAGAAGGAGTGTGGAAAAGGATCTGTATTTGAGCATGAAGCTGCATAAAAACACACATTGACCACCAAAGGATTCTACAAAATAGGAGATTGTGACAGGAGCCAGATCCCAAATGCATTTTTAGCATCACTACAAAAGTACACAGAAGAAAATTCCTAGTCTGAGAAAAGGACTATTCTGATTCACTATCAGCACAACTGTAATTAAGAGCAATGGAATAAGTCAGACATTGTTATCTAGCTTGAATACTTATGCTTCATTGTGGGGTAATCAATGTGGAATATTAACTAAAATAAATAAATAAAAGAGGACTGTAAACTCCCGGAGCCCTCTGCACATCAAACCCATCCATTAAAGTGACCGCACCTTGATTAACTGTCAGCGTTGCTTCTTTGCTCCTCAGTCTACTTCCGATGTTAGTTGCCACACACCGGTACTGACCAGCGTCCTCCAGCTGAACATTGTGGATCTGGAGGATTCCATTTGGCAAAACAGTGATCCTGAACAACAAGACGCATTTAAAATGAGTACACGTATGGTCAAGAGTTAAGAAATGATATAAGAAAAGATGCTGCTAAAGGGAATAAAACAACTTGGATGAAAGTTTCAAGTTGCTCCTGTCTTAAGTGTAACTAAAAGTCGAAAAAGGCCTTTGCTGCAGGCCGTACCTGTCTGTTGATAGTGGTAATGTGCTTTGGTCGAGCTCCCAGGTGATGGTGGCTGGAGGGTTGGAGGCCACTGCACAGAAGAAGCGTGCTACTGAGCCCTCGGGCACCACCATAGGCACTGGATGGGTAATAAACTCTGAAATTCCTGCAAAAAAATAAGGCAAAATTGTTTAAATCCGGACTGAATCTTTTTTTATGAATCTACATTGTGTCAACAGCTCCACATCAAACCATCCCTGCTCAGACTGTGATTGATATAAACTGGTTCCTGTGGAAAAAGCATTGATCTGAGCAGAACTGGAGGATGTGGCTTTATATTATCAGTCATAGCGACCAGCTGAGCCAATCAATGGATCAATGCAAGACTGACAATGAGTGATGTAATGTTAGAGGAGCCAAAACCAATTCATTTTAACCAATCTACATCTAGACCTGCAATCACACTCAACAGCAGTGTGGAAAGAAGTGGTGTTTATTTGCTATGCTTTCCAGTTAAGAGCCATTTCACTGAACGGTTTCCGGTTTACTTCCCCAAAGCTTTTCCAGGTGTGGCACAGCATTAGCTGGTACTTTGTTGCTTAAATTGCACAAAGCTGATTGCACATGCAATCTGCCATCTTCACAATCTGATATGAATTAGACAGTCCAAGTCTACAAGTCGTGGTTGTTTGCCTACTCTCTGCATACTACTAATAGTAGCATGCTCCACCTAAAGCTCATAGTTGTTAGGCAAGGCAAAATGCACCAATAATAAACCCAATGAACTTCTAAATCAGGGGTGTCCAAACACATATTGAAGTGTACACGACATGGAGGGCCAAAGACCTGGATCAGTCCTGGTTTATTCTTAAATTGGATCATATTTCATTTTTGATTAGACCTGATTTAGCCCTGGATTGGCTTAGTCATAGTTTAGTCCTGGTTTAATCCTGGTTTAGGACTCCTTTTAGTCCCATTTTAGCACTGGTTTGGACCTAATTTAACCCTGGTTTAGCCCTGATTTTAGACCTACTTTTAGACCTACTTTTAGTCCTGTTTTAGAACTGCTTTGGACTCACTTTAATCCAGGATTCAACCTGGTCTTGTCTTGTTTTAGTCCTAATTGTGTAGAATTTTTAACTCGCAGAAAAGGGATAATCTCTGGTGATCTGTGCCAATTTAACAAGAAGTTTGTGGGCCACCAAAAATTGGTCTGAGGGCCGCATGTGGCCCCCACGCCGCACTTTGGACACCCCTGTTCTAAATGAATGAAAATGAACACCACTCTCCCATGGCCACAGGCTGGTTACTGCTGTAGAGGGTTGGTTATATGTGCTAGCTGACCACATTTCCCTGAGTCATGTTTTGTTACATAGTCATATATTTATAGATTCAAATCACATATCAATAATGACCTCAAACCAGCACACAGCTCCTTTTGCAATTATCTTAAGAACAAAGCACCTAAAATAAGGGCCAATGACCTTCACTCATTAAGGTGAAAACACCCTCTTCCTCCCCCTCACTTACAGAAAGGCAGTCAATACCATGTTATAGGAAATCAATGGGCTGGTCTCCAGCTCAAGCTCCACATTCAAATCCCAGGCTTTGGGGGAATCTGTATGAAAGCCCCATCCTTTCATTCGGGACTTTGTGCTATCAATAAAACAGGGATAGACTGGGGAGCCTGATCAAAGTGTGTTAACGGGTTACTACCAAAGGACAAGAAGTAATTATGAGCCGTGGCCCTCCTTATTGTTCCTGTGTATTAGTGGGATATATTTAACTTAAGGTTTAATAAGCTGTTCTCTTTGTATTTCGAGCCAATATGGGTTGTTTATTTTGTGTAATTTTACTTAAGCATGTGATGTGGCCAATACTCTTTTTGCTAAATCAGCTCCCAAACCTCATCAAAACAGAGTCAACCACCTTTGGATTTTTGGCTATATTATCACCATCACTTTGACAATCATTTCATACGTATAATCTGGCAACAAGTTGTACAGGTAGTTCTGTATTTGAACAGTGTATTGCCAAGAAACTTACACTGACCATAACTTCAATCCGCCGACATGACTCGGTGATCAAATTGCTAAACAAAATAAAGCGGAGACAATGCTGTATATTATTGGAAGGTCCTACTCTTTCCTATTGATACAAAAATCTCCTTCTGCAACACGGCTGTCTTTGAACGTCACCGACCATGAGATACAAAAAAGGAAAACCTGCATGTTGTTGAATAGCTAATGAGAAAGAAGCCAACATCTGCCTTCCTGGTGTGAACTGTGGGAGGAGCCTGTCCGAGCCGGTGCTATGGCCACCTCTGCTATAAGAAGGAAATCAATGTCTAGGTCAAACTGCACAAAGGTTTCCCTACAGAGGTCAGAGTTCACCTCAACCCCCTGTGCATTCTATTTTAGCCCAAACTCAAGAGTCAGATCGAAGACTTTGGCCATTTATGTGCAAGGGTCTTCTAATACTTTAGTAGAAGTAGAAGTAGATTAGCTAATATTAAAATACTTCTCATCAATTTTTAGGCATGATTTGGTTTTCTTTGGGTTTCTTAGTGCAATTTATGTGGTGAAAACTTGTGTTGTTTCAAGAATGAATAGAAAAATGTGCCTAGAAACTAAATGATGACAACTTTTTATATGCAGATCTGTACTCTGGGTAGGGCTGGGTACCTTTCATGTTTTTACTAGTACTTTAACGATACTTGGTTTACGATACTCGATACCTATACTAAATTATTGGTCATCTACACAAAAAAGTAAATATCTAGAAGGTTAAATGACCCAAATTCATCTTATTTATCTAAATTTGAGCTGTTTTAGTGGCTCATTTGACCTAATTCTAACCACTTGTTTTGACTTGCTTCAAATAGATTCTTTTTTATTTAAATTAATTTACCAATGGGGTAAGAAAATTGGTCTTTTGGCAGTTTTATTTCCCTAATTCAAGTGAGATTACCTTAGAATCAGTAAAAATTGGCATGAAATAAACCAAATAATCTAGATGACAGTAGTAAATATGCCTAATCTAGTCAAAACTGCTCTAAACAAGACTAATATTCTCAAATCGAGTCATTTATCCTCGTGCTTGACTTTAGTTTTGTTGTAGAACCATAAAACAGAACAATAATGATCATTTATTCTGTAAAATACTGTTTCTTTTAGTGTTTTAATCATTTATTTGAGCTGAAACACCTTAGCCCTTTCTTTAGTGCAGTCTCAGACCCACCAGGAAGACAAATTTGCTTTCTAACGATAAATATTTTTTCGGTACCAGTTTATTTTTCGATACCGTACTGGTATCGTTTAACGGTACCCAACCCTAACTTTGGGACACCATTAACTGGCATTGTATAACCTCAATGTTCTTGGTTCTTTATGTCAGGACTGAAGGACGCAAACAAAGTATACGAAGTTCAAAACTACCCCTGTTGGACCGGGCTATTTACTCATATGACAAAATGGCAAGTCCTCAACAAAAGGCCCCCCCGGTTGACACGGCAACACAGGGAACGCTCCAGTGAAAGGGATTGTGGGGAGGGAGAGAACAGCAGGCCGTCCCCAACCGGAGCGGGCCCTGACATCACAAAAGCCTTTCCCCGATGACCCGTGACCCCTGGAGCCCCCGGACAGAAGGAGAGCAAAGCCCGGCCCATCCTCCACACTGCCCTCTGCCCCGCCGCAGCCTGCAGTTGACCAAAACCTTTCACCCTTTCGCCAACAAAAGACTGGACACCAACCTTGACTTTTGGAGATGAGATAAAGCCTGAAGTTATACATTTGCAAAACTTGAGTCCCTATTTTTAGTAGGCCACATGATGACCGAAATGAGGGTGTTTTTGTGGATGTTTGACGTACTTGAGTTGTCGGGCTACTTCCTGGTTGTGTTTTGCAAGTATGCCATAGAGTAGGAACCATGTGACAGAGTAGCTTATTATTAGGGCTGGGTACCGTTAAACGATACCAGTACGGTATCGAAAAAATAATGAAGGTACTACCGGTATCGAAAAATAAATTGGTACCGAAAAAATATTTAACTTTAGAACACATTTTTCTCTTCCTGGTG
>OMNZ01093470.1:0-17263 GCA_900303255.1 Lesueurigobius sanzi
CCTATCTAAAGTGCTGGGTGCTTGGGGTCCACTGTCCTCATACAAATAAACTAAACTAAGCCCCCTCACACAGACGTGTGCGTGTCTGGGTGAGGGAGCGTCTTCGCTGCAGTTTCACTTCGTCTCTCACCGCCTCCGGTTGCCTCGCCTCAGCCTACACCTTGTGTCCCGCACCACATCCCGACAGAGCCGCTGTGTGTCCCCGGGCCGTTCGCTCACCTCCGTTAGCGCTGTCCTCGCCTTCTCCGTGCGCCACACACCACCGCGTCGATCGCCGTCTAGTTTCCGCTGCCGTGC
Organism: Lesueurigobius sanzi; assembly: GCA_900303255.1. Classification (NCBI taxonomy): domain Eukaryota; kingdom Metazoa; phylum Chordata; class Actinopteri; order Gobiiformes; family Gobiidae; genus Lesueurigobius; species Lesueurigobius sanzi. The sequence goes on from OMNZ01093470.1 coordinate 298, forward strand.
TCTCGCTTCTCCCTCACGCTTCCTCCTTGTCCAGGCCAGCTCGCAGCTGTGCAGATACTGGGCTCAGGCTGCATTGGTTGGTAGCATGGTGTTTCAGTATTGGCGGTAGAGGGCAGCATTACGTAACCCAGCGTACAGCCTGCCGGAATATACTGCCCGTGTGCCCGAAGAAGAAAAAAACATGGCGGTGGGAAAAGTACAATTTTGGACTTCTAAACATGGACATATCTTCTAAACCAATGTTTCCCAACCAGGGGTACGGGGACCCCTGGTGGTACGCGAGAGGTTAGCAGGGGGTACTTGGAATAATTTCAGATAATAAATAAGATGAAACAAATTGTATTTTTGATAATTATGGTCAAAGATAAGACATTTTAAAACATTTAACTGTAAAGAGTGTTGAGAGTTTAGCTGTCTTTTACCTGATGAATTGGAGTTTTTGTCACTCACTTTCCAATTAATCAAATCAGGGGGTACTCGAACCATAAATGAAAGACCCAAGGGGTACGTGAGACAAAAAAGTTTGGGAACCACTGTTCTAAACGGCAATGACATGCCATGAAATATATGCACGTAACGATTGAAGGAGAATGTAAGTGCGTTAGTGACACTTCCGTAGACCGCACAGTTTGTCTGAAAAACAAACCTGTTGTATGTAGTAATAACATACAACATGTCTGAAAAACATTTAGCAAAAAAACGTTTACCCGGCCCCGCCCACTTTCAACTCTATTTTAGCATTCATGAAAGACTCCACCGATTTTATGAACCAAATATCAGGAAGATCCAATAAAGACGTGTATCTGCTAATGATGGAGTCCATAGATTCAACATGGACTTCTACTTACAAAAATGGGAGGTATCCAAAACGGACACAATTAGCAACCTTTCTTTCAATCAGACTTTTTATCAACAAATGTCTGGAACAAGTATAGGGACAATGTGTGTGCCCATTGCCCAATTATGCCAACTTGTATATAGCTCTTTTTTATTTTGGACAACAGTACATTTTGAAAGAAATGCCCATTTTTATTTGAAATACTACAGATTCCACAAAACCACGGACAATTGATCTGAATTGCCGATATGACTCATTCAAATCCAATCTGAAATGGATGCAACTATAGTAAGTTATTGGACACATATACGTTGAAAAGAGGGGTTATTAACCACAACATGAGCAAAAACCAACAGAAAAACACCTTCTCGCTGCGCACACCCCATTCCTTTACATAAAAGACAGTCTGATGAGGGTCAGTGGGAAAGAAATGTTGCAATGAATGTCGTCAAAAAAGAGTGGGACAGTTTTTCTTTATTTTTCAAGTTGAGGTGTGCAGAGCTCCTGAGTCATGGAAATGTAAGACGTGTTTAACCAAGTAGCACAGATTGGACACCGCTGCCTGGCTCTCACATGAGGCCAGGTATTTAAAGTGAGCACAGGGGCAAAAGTAAAGTCTTTGTCGCTAATTAGTGTTGGATACTGCACCAAAGAGGACTGTCAAATATATTCCACGATGCTTTGGCACTGTTGTCATAAAAGTACACCTAAAATCACCAACTTTTGAACTCAATAATTGAATAACGTAATAAGAATATCAAACTAGGAAGACAGTATGAACTTTTTTTTGGAAATGTCAGCCATCTTTCTTCTAAAATACAGTATTAGCCTTCAGGATGGCACAGTATCCATCGGATTGGTTCGCAATGAGATGATTGTTTTCACATTTCACGACTATTAAAGAAAGCCTAACGGGGCGTGCCAGAGGCTTTCTCCACAGACACCCAAAATTCAAAAACTGCAGGGAAAGGGGCGTGGCTGGAGGCTGTGGGGTGACGTGCGTGTGGGCGGTGCCTGGGCTGGCGCAATAAACTCGTTCTCGTGTTCGATATCGCGTTCATTTCATGTTTATGTTGTTACATGGAATAAAAGTCATTTAGGTTTGTTATCGCCTCAGCAGCTGTTTGAAGAATCTACCATCAGCCAGGCCCTCAGGAGCATTTCAGACTCTACTCACACGCTACACTCTGAGTACTCACTCTGGAAGAAGGTACAGGACTTTCTTGTGCAGAGGTATAAGAACTATTTAATTCCTACCTCTGTGAAACTTCTAAACAGTGAGTTGGAGAACATGCAGAGGAGGAGATGACTTTGTGTTTCTTGTGCTTTTCACTAATGTGCACTTGTGATGCGGTGTTGTATGGTGACTGTGTGTTTGACTTTGATCAGCTGCTCTGTTCCAAGACAATTTCTCCCATGGGAGATTAATAAAGGAATCTACCTAACTAACTAACAACACTGATCCCCCTGGTTGGTTTCCTTTACACTCCAGCCACAGATCATACATTTATGATCAGTGCAAATGCTCCTATTAAGTTTGCAAGATGAAATATTGCCTCTAAATGATACGTTTCAACTGGAAAGCATCATTCATGTTCATTTAAGGGACAATGGAAAACTCCAACAGTTTCAGTCATATTTAAAGTAGGCAGATGTAAAGTGGATTGCACTGAAGAGAGAGGAGGGGGATCATTTCTGATCACAACAGACTCGTGTCCAATCACCTGTGCGCTTGTCAGTGACAGGTGAGCGTTTTCCCATCATGCACAGGGCCATGTAGCCTCTGCAGTTGCTCCCGGGGAAGTGCAGCGGCTGACACCCAAACGCCGGGTCTCGTTGGGGTCTCACAAGTCGGGAGCAAGTTGGACAGAAATGCAGCCAGAATGCACCAGGCGTGTGCAGGCGGCTGTCAAAACTGTGTTTGTCTGGCTCATCTCGAACGAGCCTAATAACAGCAAGTAAATATGGAGAAGACTAAATTAAGACTCAATACAACTAATGCTAACAGATGGTCAATGCTAAATGCAACCAATCTTAAACTAACAACTAAGCCTATTGAACCAATATTGACACAAAATAGTTATCTATACAACAAAAAGCTCTGCTAAATATTCTAATAAATGCTATGCTTATAAATTGCAAACCTGAAAAGCGATATAAAGATGTAGGCAAAAATTCAATCTGCATCTGTACTCTGTGGTTGAAGTGTAGGACGTTCCGATCTTAGTCCAAAGATCGTCATCAGCTGCTGATGCTCTCGCGCTGTTCCAGCTCCACTCACTAGGGGGCGTGTGCGAGACGCAGCAGGATCGCTGACGTAGGCAATTCTTTGCAAACGTCAGGGATACCGCCAGAGCCAATTGCATTGGATATTTCAAATTCAGATTCGCTACACTCGTTTAACCTGAAGAGGGCGCCACACAGACCATTTTAAGCACAAAAGTAGTATTTTGAACAGGTTTACACTAAAATGTCAAAATAATGTACAATATTAGGCACCATTTAGACAGATTATCAGCAGAAAAAACATGATTTGGTGCCAGAGATCCTTAAGCCCCCTGATGTTCCCGACAGAAGCTTTAAATAGTAATAGTTGGACTGATTGCTATTCAGAGCACTTCAGAAGATGCCACGCCGTACTTAATTTCAAGCTGCCTAGTTAAAAGGCTCCAATCTCTCGCGTGCCAATTCATTCTGTCGAAGTGCCACCACAGGTGTGTGCATTGTTTGTCTTGTTGTTGCTTCCACCTGCTTCCAGAAAAGTCCCGAGTGACAGTACATCAGAGACCTCAATGTTATAGAGGATTTTCAAAGGACAACTCCTGCTCTCAGATGTCACTATCCCGGGTGGAAAAAATGCTTAATTAATATATTTCATTTAGGTCAATTTTAATAAATTGTAGCATATTCTGGTAAAGTAAATTGTATGTGCTATTTTGGAACAAGTTTTTTGTATTTACTTAAGTTTCACTTCAACTGTAGTAAAATTGCATTTTAAATGCACTTAGTGTAATTTATGTACTGTTTTATTAACTGTTTATGTAAAGTGGAACAATTTTAACAGAACAGAGCAGGGCAGTTTAAGGATTTAGTACAAATAGTGGTAGTTTAGATGTAGCAGGTATAAGTAGGCAGGAGGGCAGGGGCAGACCACGAGCAGATAAGTGCAGGACCTGAACACAGGTGGACAGTATCAGGTTTGCATGGTCAGGTTTGCATCAGGTTTGCATCAGGTTTGCATCAGGTTTGCATGGGTTTTGTTTACAGTGGTCTGATATTGCCTACTTGAGATTTTCTTGTTGTGCCTTTTCCCTTCCTGTCCTGGCTAATCCCATCACTGTTTCCTCCTTGCATCCCTGCTGTGCTCATTCTTTCTATTAAATTGACTTCCTGTCGCTCCAAATGTATGTTCATTACACGCACAAAATATTGAACTCGCGTCGTCTGCTGCCGTTGTGCAGATTCTGTGTGAAACTGAATTAGAAAAAAAACAGATCAGGCTCTTTTCATAATCGAGATCCAGTTTGAACCAAAAGATCATCATTACAGAAGGATCAAATCAGCTAATAAGCAGAGAGGGGAGCAGCAAGAGCAGGACTGACTAGGGAGAGAACATTAGGCTCCCACAGACACAGCCTGTCTTCTCTGTGCTGGGGTTATCACATTTAATTACAACAGTGCGTGTAAATGTACGCACATGTCTGATGGTGTTTTATTCACTGAATGCACCAATGTCAAAGTAAAGTTTGACTAAACGTCTCTACCTTGCAACAAACTGTTCACAAACTAAGCCTATCATTTCATATGTAGATAATGTTTTAAAACTGCACATTCGGCAAAATCCTCAACACTGGAGAGATCAAATGGGCCTGTTTTTTAGATGAGAGAGACACAATGCGCTTGGAGTAATAACTGCTACGGTGGGACACGTTCACAGACATGACTGAGCTCAGCAGAATTCACACACCACAGAGAGGAGATGTTCAAGCCCGCAGCGGGTGTATCAAGGGGGCTGTGCTGTGCTGCGAGCAGATCCAGCAGACTGCATTGCTGCATGACAAAAGCCTTAACAAGAAAATAAAGCCGCGCTGGAAATTCGAGTCCCCTTTTGGCCATAATGAAGTCTTGCTGCTAACATTTGGAGCTAGACGTGCCAAATGAAAAACTATATTTAGTCACACTTGAGAGTGCTAATGGAGCCTGTGGCAGAAAATGTCAGCAGTCATTGTTGTTGTTGTGTCAGCGGGGCATGAGAGGAAGGTGTTTGGGGAGAGAGAAATTTGCAAGTGCCAGAACTAATTATGCATTCAGAAAAGCCTGTCCCTGTAGAGACAAGGGAGTAGTCAAAGAGAATATGTACAAACACAGCTGCAAATATTTTTCAAAACCAGAAAGAACACAAAACTTGGAGAGGGAGACATCAAAACATCAAAAGAGTTACTTGGAAGGTTTGAGGTGGTGACAGGTTACGCTCTCAAGTGAAGATCCACAGTAGAACCAGGATGATGTTTGATTTATTCATCTGTGTGCTGGTACTAAAGGAATGCATGGATGTAAATATAGAACTGTGGTGATATGGTACAGTTTAAGATTTTGATACTGTATATGTTCTGATAAAATAGGATCAATGCAGCCTAGTCTTTAGGGGGTCAAGGCTCTCTACCAAAGTTTGATGTCAGTGAAAGTGGGCAGAAAACATGCATAGGCTGCCGGGGTCCAAATGTCAAAGGTATTGGTTAGGTCAAGGAAAATCTGTGATTTAAACATGACTCTGGGATGGTCCAGTACAAATTACAATTACTGCTCTTGGTGTAACACTTAAGAGCTTTGCATTTGCTGTGGAACGTCTATAGATGATGCCCATTTTCATACATCAACGCATTGTTGGGTGTTTTCCAGGTCAATCTTGAGACTTACATCTTTTTTTTTCTAGTTGCTATATCTTCCATCCATCTATCTTCTTTCACTTATCCGTTGCCGGGTCACGGGGGATCACATTGCACCAGTCCCTTATGGCTCCTGCTGCAGGTGGTGGGTCCACGGGAGGACGGCCCCACGACGCTCCTTCACCTCCGGTCTAGATGGTCTCATCAAAAGGAGCTTTTGAACCGCTCTTGGTTTGCCCAGTCACCTAGGACCCGTTTTCCATGGGAGACCCTACCAGGGGCACCAAGCTCTGGACAATAATAGCTTCTAGGATCATTTTGGTGCTCAAACCACGATAAGGTTGCCATTTCGGGGAGGGGTGTTGCTACTGTATGTCTTGCATCAACATAACACTTCATAGTGGTGAAATTAAATTGTTAATCACCATGTTTATGTTGCAATTGCAAAAGGACATGAGGAGATCTGAAATGTATAAACATAAAGTACTTCCAAATACCATGTTCAACTTTGAGGATCTGCAAGACCAAACTTTAACCTCTTAAGCCCTAGAGTCCCCATTTTTGGGGACTTGCCACTTTTAGAGACAATCCTTGTTTATTTTAATCTATTTTGAAAAAAGTGTATTTTTTTTCTTGGAAAAACTGTATTTTATGACCAAATATATAAATAGGATCCAAAATTTTCAATTACAAATTACAAATTTGAATTTTTTGGGCCAAAAAGTGCCAAATTGTGCCCTATTTATTATAATGGGATTCCGCCTAGACTATTGTAAATCTAAACCTCAATAACTTTTCAATTATTTATTGTTACAGAGATAAACAGTTGGTACAAAGTCAATAATTAGCTGTAGTTACTATTTATGATGTTTATTTGCGTCTCTACAAAGTAAACAAGCTGCTGACCTGCTGTAATGTGTGTTTTTTTAGGCGGAATTCATATTTTCTGTCTTTCAACCTCAATTACTCAGGCCCACTATGATTGTCTTGAAAATGTTCACATCTACAGTCTCCCCATAGACATTCGTATCATTTGAGAGCAATATGAACATTTTAGACATTTTTCAAGCTGTTAAAAACCTTCCAGAGGATATGTCTACACAGCAGGGCTTAAGAGGTTAATCCTTCATCAAATGTTTCCCATGCTACAGTTCTACAACATCCTGGATATTCATCTCAACTGCTGTTTAACCAACACTCAAATGGCAATAGCAACTTGAAAAGGCCCAATAATGTCCAGCGGTTGCAGCAGCACTACGGATGCCAGTGGAGTGCTACAGTGGAAGTGACCTTTCCGGACAGTAAGTGGACCCGGTCATGTGCACCATTCAGACAAAGGCAATTAGCCTCTTCATGTATCACAATTATCTGGCCATAGAAGAGGAAACCAAGCTGAGCCAAAGCTATTGGGGCTGTATAATGACTAAAATGCCCTACACCCATCTGGAGCTTTTATTATGATATAGTAGAGCGATGGAAAGACAGCAGTAGACTAGGCTTTCTGCCGTGAAGAGCTATTTGATTTAGAGAGGCATGTTCAGATGTGTTTTTGATCAAGGTTGAAAGGACAATTGAAACACTGGATTTGTCCTCACCAACATAAAAGCTTGACGAAGCTATTAATAATTGACAGATATGTTGTAAGCTCGGTGGTGTTATGTGGAGGACAGGATAGAATTATATGCCTCAATTTCGCTTCAAATGTCATTGGAGATGTTTTTTACCTCAATAATAATAATAATAATACATTTTGTTTATATATATGTATGGCTTCATTGGTTGATATCAGTTGTAGTGCTCTCCGTTATCAGTCTAGGATGTGGACGCACTGGTATAGCTGTCTTTTGAACTTGTATGTTCTGTCTTTTTTGTGTCTATGCTGGACCCTGAGTCCGGAATAAAGGCTTCATTCATTCATATGAAGAGTTTATTTGCAAAAACAGATAAGTGCCATTTACAAAAATCAACATTTGCTTGTGATTTCCCTTTGTGTAGCTTTATTTTTGATGACCAGACCTATATTTGTGGATCAGACATATTAAGTTACTTGTTCTTTATCAAATTGATTCAACTTTAGTTTTACTTGTGTCACCTGTAGGTGATCAAAATCTAGAACAATTTGGCAAAGAATTCAAAATGGAGATATGGACTCTTCATATTTATAAGCGCCTTTTTGGACACTCAAGGACTAGTTGTACTCAATCTGAAATGATCAAATTCAATGATGTTATGAATGCAACTATGGTCTGAAGTACTAATAGTTAACCTTACGTTACACACTATTTGTGCTAAAAGCATGTTTTCTGACGCTATAGAAGCTTGTATTTCAGCAGAGGCCATGATATTATTTAATTGTATATGTAAATTCAAATGCACTGGCCAGTTGTGACTGACCTATAAGAATAGTATATCAAGACCAGAGGGCTTTTTATTATTCAGAAGCGACTTTATAGGGCATCCACCTTTAAATACCTGCACTCCGGTGCCGAGTGCTGTCCCAGAGCAGGTGTTCTATTCCTGGATAAAGGACCAGCAGAACCCCGATTCTGTCAGCAGTGCAAGACACAGTTCTGTATCATTATCTCCAAGAAAAAAGGATGAAACACTGGAGTGATTCCAGAACGACAATGACATGCAACAATAAGAACGTCGTAAGCCCAGCCGAGCTAAATGCTTTGCCACTTGACTTAATAGAACATGCTCATATCTAACTTTTTTATGTTTTCCTACATGTTTGCCAAGACGCACAAAATGCACAAGTAGCAAAGGCCATGACAGTCTTCTGTTGGGGCTGGTGTGCCAACTAACTGTATAATATTGTAGGAAAGAAAGACAAGACAGATTAAATCGTTTTACTTGCAAGGAGAGACCGATACAGAAATAAAGACCCAGTTACAAAGTCTATATCTCTATACTACAATCTCTGGGCTTCCTGCCGTCTCTCGATGCTTTTATTATTAATTGTCACGCCCCTAGTTACACCACACTGACCCGGCCCTAAAGGGGAGGGAGCACAAAATGGCCGATCAGTGTAACTTACAGTGGAAAATTACTGAAAGTATTGAGATCAGCACAAGTTCGTTATCTGTCTTCATGCAGCCACAACAGTAGCTGATGGCTCCTGTCTCAAGGCCGCGGCCAGGCGCCCCGGCCGCTTTCTGCAAGCGTCATACACACACATTCTGTAGGCCCACAAGGCCGTGCTCCTTCTTTCTTACTGAAACTCAGAGCAAAGACAGTTTATACAGAAAGGTGTCACAGCTGGTAATAAATGATAAAATATGTACAATAATCCAACATCTTCCCTCGCAGTTTCTGTTTCTCTGGTAATCTCTTGAACCGAGGTACAAGAGACACATTGCACTTCAGTTATGAAACATGCTGGATAGGAATGTGTGACATACTGCCCTTTATTTCCTATAAAAACCCTGTTGAAAGCTTGAAAATGGCATAAGGTGACGTAAAAAGAAAAACATGATTAACCATAACACTATGCAAGCAGGTTACCATGGGGACAAAGCATCTGGCATTCTGTGCCTTCCTCCTAGTCACACTGAGTGAGTTTACATGCGCTGGAGTATCCTGGTTATTAGTAATATCCTGGTTATGACAGTATTCTGGATATGATGTTTACATGCGCTCAGAGAAACCTGGAAACTCATATTCCCGTTTACATGGGAAACAACAGTATCCTGGATATTTAGGCTCCAGAGGGGGGCGGGGCTAATGACAAATACGGTCAGGAGCTAAACACTTTAGCGATGTTGCTAACACTTTCCATTTTAACCCATTTCTCTAAACACAGGGACAAGATCTATCCCAAAGTGACAGTTTAGTTCAAAATCTTAGCAGACGACACTGGAACTACATCCTGGTTCTGTTGTTTTGTAAAGTAACCTGTGCTGTTTTGTTTATTTTTAGAAGGTATAAAGGTCGAGCAAATTCCTGCCGTATTTGACTCTGAAGTTGCACATGCGCCGTGCGTCAACAGCAGAAAGAAACCAGGATATTCTGTTTACATGACCCAATATCCTGGATACTGTGTGAATATCCCAGTGAGAGTATCCTGATTTCTAATAACCTGGATACTGGCTTATCCAGAAAACTGAAACAGGGATATTGTGTTTACATGGACACAGACAAAACCAGGATACTTAAAATCCCCATTAATAACCAGGATACTCGACTGCATGTAAACACACCCACTGAGGGTCTGAACAGCCTGTCACAGAGGTAAACGCACTTCCTATTGTGATCTGAAATGGTAACACTCTTTACTAAACTAAATTCTGGTCTGACATTTCTTCTTTAACTGGTGCTAAAGTCATATGCCTCCTGCTTGTTCTGCTTTGGCTAATGAGAATGTGCTTCGAAGCCTGGTGCTGACAGCTCAAGCGTCAGAATCTTGTTAGAAAAAGTGCTCAGGGGGAGACCTTTTTTTTTTTGGCCTGTAGGCTTTATTAGACAAGACCGCTCAGGGGGAAGGGGGTGAAGAGACGTTCAACAAATTGTCAGAGCTGGGACTCAATCCCACAACAGGGAGGTTTGAACGCCATATACTACATGGCAGCAGCCTTAACACCCTGGCCGCAGGCTGTGCCTCTCATTTTTTGCTGTCTTTTCACCTCCGGGTTATATGTGCAAATTGTGACACCCCTGAACCTGGTCGTTCTCAGAAGAGCTGGGACAAGTCAGCAAGGCAGCAACCTGCAACACAGTGTCTCACACAATGTTCAGCTTGTTGGTCTCATAATAATGTGCACTGCTCCCTGTGCTCTCATTTCTAATCAGTGTGTGAGAAGTGTTTCTTGACACGCTGGCTCTGAACATGCTGCCATAGACCTCAAACTTACATTATTTTTTATCAACTGAAAATGTATTTGGGAAAAAAAAAACAGTTTTGTTACCATCTATGTGTAACATCAACTAACTGTAACAGACCATAAAAAAGTGCTACAGAAAACTTTCAGGGCAATGAATATTTACTGAATACAGAACAGCAATGATCATACATGTAAACCAGGCCTAACAAGCTGCGATCACTCAACATAGGGAAGATCTTAAGTCATTGCTCAAAAACACAGGTCATACATCATACAGTGAGACAAGGACAACAACTTAAAATAGTCTGTTGTATGACCAAAGACGAGCAGTGTCTGATTTTTTAGTGTCTGATTTTTGGAACGCGAGTGAGCAATCCTCTCCCTGCAGCTAGGATCTCTATCAAGTGTATCACCAACAAAACACAGCAGAAACGGGATGCATTTGACTTACCCTAAAAATACACCAGTAGCAATGCAGTGACCTCAGATAAGTACACGCCTTCTGCAGCCTGAAGCTCAATCGCCACAACAGAATGTGTCGCTTGTTGCTCTTGAAGCATCACATTCTTCCAATGTGATAGCTAAAAAAAAAATACCCCTCCACTGTATTGTCAACCCTTTTGCCTCGATCTGGACGATATCGTGCTGGTAATGCTCCAAAAAGTCACTAACTTCCACCAACTACTTTGGTGACAAGAAAAACGGCTCAGATGTGCCAGCCAAACTTCAAAAAGATGAGTTCACGGTCCAACTGCTATGCAGGCGTAGAAACTGCTCCCTCGTCCAAACTAAGTCAAAAAAATCCCCAATTAAACCCCAATTCAAAATGCACACCTGAGTAAAACAAAAAATAACTGTGGACAAACGGCTAGTGTTGTGTGGCCTGCTCAAAGCTGGACACAGGCTGAGACGCAGACATGATAGGTAGGCAGAGAGCGAGAGAACATGCCTCCCAAAATGGCTATTAACCCAAAATGAATATTTACAGGAAAACAGAATGAGAAAATGAAAAAGAAACAAAAACTACTGAGGACAAAATGTAAGGGGGAAAAGGGTAAAAGAATTACCAAAACCTGAAAAGGCAAAAAAAAAAAAAGTGCCCACAGCACATAACAGTCTTGGATAAGAATATGACAATTATTGCTTGCGATCCAAGCTCTATATAAAGGATGACCCAATCCCATGTGAATTTAGAATGGGAAGCTCCAAAAGGTTGATTGTGTGTGATATGTCTCCTTTAACATAGTGAGTCAATCTGTTGAGCAAGAATCTCAAACTTTCTTATTAGTACTGGATAATAACAATTATTGCTCAAGATCCAAGCTCTATGTATGGATGTGTAATTGTTGGCCAGACCTGGAGACATGGCACACCAGAGGAAACTTTCCTTTGCGATAATCCATCATATCACTGCTCTCATCGCGTGACACTGGAGGGATTGTGTGGCAGTCAAAACAGCTCAGGCTCATTTGGTCTCGAGAGATCTGCCAAGTACTATAGGTGCTTCTATCCCCGAGAGCATCACTCTGTAGCACAGGCCTAATCCAAATTCTCCAGAAACTGCTCCTCTTTTCAGCCCGGCTCAAAGGGACTGTCAGCTGGGTTTATCAGAGCAGTGCAGCAGCCTCCATCCTGCCATATACTGCTTATATAATCTGCATACACAAGGAGGAGCATACGGCAGCTCAATGTCCTTTTTTAGCTCTGGAACATTACCCTTCAAGTTTTTTCTTGTCACTAGTAAAGGCATAGTCAGAACGCACACATTGCACAAAACCTTAGTCTGCAGTGGTAAAATGTATTGTTGCACAGATCACTGACCTGTTTTCCCCCATGGTTTTGGAACTCTATAATAGGCTTGGAAGCACATTGACATGTTTTAAGTTTGAATAAGTCTAAGGTAATTCAATATTGCTTAAGACATGGACATATGGAAGTGGACATCTGTAGTTATCTCTAACCTGTGTGAGACCTCCTCGACCGCTCTGCCCCTGACTGATGCATCAAGGTGGAGGTGACTGCAGCTCCAATCACATGCCTCATTAATGAGGCTTCACTGTGGCCCATATCACTCAGATCTTTCAATTTATGGTGAAACAAACAGTATCAGAGAGTTCAAGTAAAAGGAACTGGTGCATTATGTGTTGTAGCTAATGCACAGAGAGAGATTTACAAGCACAAATGAAGGAGTCTGTTCTATAATTGGGATTAACCTGAATCCAAAAGGAGGACTGGCTTTTCCCTTAAAAATGTATCATTTTGATGATTTTTTCAAATTTGTTCCCATGCAGAGAGTACACAACTGCCAACTATCTGTGTACTTCAAAAATGACCTAAATCTCAGCTGGAGGCGGAGCCTGAGTACGCTGAGTTACAGCAGGAGATGTCTTGGCCTGATGAAAAGAATAACATAATGTTGTTTTTTCACATTCAAAAGTTACATAATTAAACTTGCAAGATGAACTGTCACGAGATCTGAATTTTCAGTCTCACAACAAATCCATCTTCAAAGGCGGCAGCTGATGTGCGTCTCGTAACAACCAGTGGTTCAGACCAATGACATGCTGCTGTGTAGCTTGGGGCGGGATATGTAGGTATGACGACAGTCAGCCCCAGCAAAAACAAACATGGCTACCTCGGAGGACTTCGTAGATGTCGCAATTGACTCTATTTTAGCTGAAATACCGACCATTTCTCATTTAAAAAAAGAGCAAGGGGAGGCGCTTTGTGCGTTTGTAGATGGAAAAGATGTTTGTGATTTCCTCCCGACATGATTTCCTGCTGCGGGTGATACGTCACATGACTTGCTGCTATGATTGGCTAAAACCGCATTTAGGAAGGCGTGTACTAACTGGGGCCCAATCAGCTCAAAGTATTGTACTGATTGTCCCTCCTTTTCATGGACAGTTTGCACAGGAGTCTTTCCAGACTGATAATGTGTAGAACTCAATTTACAGTGCTACACATGGCTTCTGCCAGGTTATTACATAATGCCCCTTTGTCAGTCTTTTTGTTGTTTCTTTTTAAGAATCTAATTTATTCAAATGCATTTGAATTTCCACATTTGTCAGAACCATTGGTTTTAGAGCCACTAAAAACTCAAAAGTAGCGAAGGCTATATGGGGAAAGCACATTTAGTGAACTCGCCTGTAATCTGGACTCAGGACCATGTCTGTTACCTTTTTAAATGTATTTCTATACCATGTTGTGTGATTTATTTTTGCTTATAACCTCTATCAGGCATGTGTTGCATTTGCTATAGCACTCAATATATGGGGAAAAAAAAAAATTCTGTCTCAAAGTAATGAAGTGGAAAATCTTCTTATTCGATTAGAGTTATGACATTCACAAATGACGCCCAAGGGAGAATCTTCCTTTCATTCTGAAAGCCTTTCCTCGGAGGTGGACGTGCCTATTTACTTTGAAAACACATGAAAGCGCTGTGCCAACACAAGCTCAAGTGGAGATTTTCTCAACAATTATAAAGAATACAGATGTGGCTGTCACTCACTGAAATGAAATAAAGCAATCCGCGGAAATATTATGATCCATTCACAATAAGTGCTGCATTGTATTTCTGCTGAAAGCCGAACACACAGAGTCACAGAGCTTGGAGGGTCATCTATTCTCATCCCGCGCTTCTCAACATCTAATTATCTCTTTGCAACATCAAGCCCAGAAAAGAAGAAACACATTAAATGGGCTTTGATGAGTTTAGGGGGCAAAAATTCAGCAGTGGAGCATTTGCCTATAAGCTGGAAGGTTGGTAGTTTTAACTGTATACACTCCCTTGTCTATGTACAGTGTGATGGTGTTGTGTGAGTCAGTGATTGCTGGTGATCGAAGGGGCTGTTATAACTATGTCAAAATTCTTGTTTTCAGTCTAAACAACTCATGTGTATCTTATGTTGTCCATCTCTCTCTCTTGAAGCAGGAGTGCAGCATTAGGCTCAGCACAGTATGAATTTGAAAGTATAATTTATATCTCATTGATCTAATGTGCTCAGTGCTGTTTTCCTGCTAGCATTATCACAATGGGCACGGCCCTCACTCTGGTTACAGCATACATACTGTATGTGGGTGGTAGTGACAAAAATATGCTGCCTGTGTAAGCAAGTAACACCAGCCAAAAGATAGAAAAGAGGTGCACTATGTGTCTCCATGTAATAGTTATATACAATGCAGCCACCAAAACCTGATCATGTGTGAGAGGAAACATTGAGTGTTCCATATGAGCCATATTCTTGAGTGGGAAGGGTATAATTTATGTGTGAAGTTTCAACATGCTCACCATTTTCAGGTTATTCACATGGAAACATGGAAAGGAAAGTACGGCCAAAGCAGATAAACAAAATAAAGTACCATGTTACCATTAAACAAAATCAAATCAAAATTATCATTCTTCATTGAAAACCACATAGATTTGTAAATTGAGTCCAAATAACAAAGCAAACATTACTATTCCTGATTTTGTTTATTTATTTATTCATGTATTTATTTTTCCTTGACATTATCTATTTTACATTTATCTTTCGAAAAGATTTGATCTTCCTATATTTTTTACATTCTTAGATGCACTGGGTTAAGGAGCAGCGGGCGACCGCAGTGCAGCCCCCGGGGACCCACCTCCAGATGTTGAGCCAGGCTCATATTCACTCTGTAGCTGGAGGATTAACTATTGTGCTTGTTTGGAGGTGATGAGGGGAATTGTAGCACCCAGAGGAAATCTTTCCAGACACTGGGACAACATGCTTTGCTTGGTAATTTTGGAGGTCTCGGCTTGAAAAGTTTGGATCCCCTGATATAAGACATGTTGACACCTGCTTTAACTCTTCACATTGAAAAGATGTCATACAGTTTCTGTAATTCCTCTGTAAAGAAACAACCTTGACTTTGCAGAGCCTCTGGCAGGATTTCCAATTCTGCTCCTGTCCTATCTGTCCTAATTTCCCCAGCGCCTGTGAGCCATGCTGCAAATGTGTCAGCTGTACCAATCGTGTCCTTAAACCCTGCATAACCCTTTCCCCATGTCTAAAATATTTTATTTCCCCCCATATCCTGAAAGTATACTGTACACATTACTTGATAAAACTTTGTTCTATTATAATTTCTGCGTTGTTGCAATATTTAGTTATCATCCAGCTTTGATGCAGAGCAAAGTTTGTCCTATTGGAAATCACTCTGTTCGTTGAAGTCACTGAGCACGGTTTGTTCAAGCTTAAATATAAATCATTACGGCGCTCAATGTAAATAACCCTCAATGTGCGCGGCAGACAATAACGTCAACAGCTAAAATTGATCAGTGATTAATCTCCTGAAGGGCCCTGAGGCCTCATGAGTAATGTCCATGTTGTGCTGGAGTTAGCCTGTGGCCCCCGTGTCTAGGCTGTGTCACACAGGTGCCTCCACGCTAAAGCTAATACAGCCGTAATCAAGGTCACTCCATAATCACACGCTACATACTGATACATAAATACATTAATATACAGTAAGTGTTCCTGTCAGTTACCGTTCAATGTCAGCGCATAAATTACCATCTGAAAAGGGCCGTAATTACATTCTCCTTTTCATTATGATTGCTGTGCTGATATAATAATCTACTGGAATGGCAGCGCATGGTTTTGCCCTTGAAAGTCCTCACTGCATCTTATTTAAGAGGCGGATTTAGGTATGCGCCATTAGACTGAAAGTTGTGACTTGTTTTCCAGTGTCAGGTTTCATGGTTGTGTTTTTATAGAAACACTAGCTGTTACGGCCAGGCCTCTGCAGCTCCACATTCGATGAACTGAGCTTATGAATCATAACACAACCCGGTGGCACGGTGGCGGAGGGAATAGCGCTCTTGCCTCACAGCAAGAAGGTCCCGGGTTCGATTCCCGGCCCGTGCGGCCTTTCTGTGCGCAGTCTGCATGTTTCTCCCTGTGTCTGGATGGGTTTCCTCCGGTTTCCCCCATTAACCCAAAACATGCACATTAGGTTAAATCCTCCAGCAGGTGACTCTGACCATGAGCCTGGCTCCACATCTGGAGATGGGGCAACTGCTCCTGACGGGTTGTCCCATCAGCAATGAAGGATGGGTCAAATGCAGAGGTCAAATTTCCCTACGGGGAAAATAAAAAGTTCACCTCACCTCAAAAATAAACCAAAATGCAGTCATGGTTCAACAGTTTCATATCCATGTATTGATCCAATGTGTGATCATGATGTTGCAGTTAAAACTTCAGCCAAAAATATCCCGAGTGTCGTCTTTGAAACTTCCTACGCTCCTTTGCCTTGTCATTTTGGACACATCTAACAGCATGAAGCCAAACAGAGGACCGCTACAGCGCAAAGCTAACGCTAACTATTGCTAACGCTAGCTTCCTGACCTGTTTCAGTGGATTTCAGTCCTCAACATTGGCCTGTTCAGTATGGAGACA